>SNQJ01S0121042.1:13686-28843 GCA_010110895.2 Picea sitchensis
TCTTCAATAAGTAAGAGGAACAATGCACGATTATATAAATAATGACACACAATTATATGAAGTCCTCAAATATCTGGTCAAATGATTCCACGACCATCCATCAATCCAACCACAATCTATCCTAGTAGTCGACACTGGTCCATGATTTTTTCTTTCACATCTCTTCTGCAAATATCTGAAAGCATGAATGATGCGAACTATTTGGATTTACATTGATCCATTATTGATTGAAAGAATGATGCGAACTATTTGGATTTACATTGATCGATTCTTAATTAAAAGAATGGTGAGAACTCTTTGGATTTACATTGGTTCATTAACTCTCTGTAGAATACCATTCAAGACATAGAACAATTACCTCTATGTTTTAAAAGAACATTATAGATGTGAAATATCAAATAAACCACATGGACGTGAAGTTTCCAAGGTACTTTGTGTGAATACCTATTTATTTTTTGTTTTGTTGTTTAGATGTGTTCTCCCTCCTATTGCCATAGAACTCTCCTTTAAGGTAAAAAAAGAGATAATCTAGCAAGTGAAGGGGAGACCTTACAATCTTTTTGAAATCCCTCCCTAAAAGAAGAGTAGTTTTCAATGCTAGACCAAAGCTTTGCTCAAATAATGTTCTATGTTTCAAAGTAGTTATACCAAATGCACTTATATGCATTTGAATTTTAAATTTTGTTAAAGCATGTAGCTTGTCTTTTAATTTTTGTTAAAAATATCAAATAATGTTCTATGTTTCAAAGTAGTTATACCAAGTGAACTTATATGCATCTGAATTTGAAATTTTGATAAAGCATGTAACTTTTTTTTTCCAAGAAAAAATTACTCAAGATTATATTTAAAATATAATTTCATTTACAATGCTAGCTCCGGCGAGCTGATTACCAGGAAAAGAAAACACACTCTCGCCAAGGAATCTAACGGAGCGAAAAGATGGAATAGTCCCACAACAACCATCTGACTCGCTGCCACCGATTAGCAAGAGGTTTATGACCAGCCAGATTGGGATATCAAAATGAAGTAAACTGCCACGGAAGGAGCAGACACCATAAACAGACAAACAATGCAAATTCGGAGCGCTCGCCCACCTCATTCAAATAGATTTATGAAGGAGACAGGACTTTCAAATCCGTTCTCACAATGGAAAATCGATAGTCTCCCTACCTCCCCGCTGAGGGGTCTTTTAGAAAGAGCATCCGCCTCCTTATTGTGAGATCTGGAAAAGTGCCGGAATTTGATGTCCATGAAGAGCTTTGAGAGAATCTGCATTTTTTCCTTCCATCCTTCTATATGGACCGAGTGAAGCTTACACTTATGGTTGATCCAGTCTATAATGACTCACGAATCTCCAAGAACTAGAATGTGATCAATAGACCAAAGAGAGGCTAAGGCGAGGGATGTCCATAATCCCAATAGCTCAACTTTTGTATTCGTGCCCTCCCCACAATTTAAGAACCATTTTTTGATTCTCTTTGGATGAGATTTGAAAAATCCACTTGCCCTACAACAAAGGCCAGTGGACGCAGCAACTCCGTCGAAGCAAGCCAGTGTGTATCCAGTTGTTAATGAGATCTCGCAAACATTGGGTGGGAAAGACTTGATCGTGGAAGGTTGCCAATGGAAAGAGGCCCAAACTCTGTGAACAACCGCCTGCATGGAAGGAGGACGGTCTTCAAAGATCGCTTTATTCCTCTCTGTCCATATCTGCCAGCAAATGTGGACCGCCAAGCTCGGAGGAGCAGACTTTTGAGAGACCCAGTCAGAAAAACAGGTCGTGAAGGTGGGACCTCTCCAGACAACAGATAGAGAGAAGGACTCGATAAAAAAATTCCAAACCTCCTTCGTAAAAACACAATGAACCAAGAGATGATGCACATCCTCAGAAGCATGGTTGCAAAGTGGGAAAATGCCAGGGACCTCCCAACCTCTTCGTCTGGGTGCCTCCCAGGAAAGAATTTTCCCTCTACCCGCGAGCCAGGTAAATAGCTTCATTTTAAGAGGGACCTCCCACTTCCAAATTTGGCGAATCCACGAGCGGTCAACCTCGAGCCTCATCTGATGAAGGTAGGCGTCATATAAATTTTTAACAGTGATGGAGCCCGTGGCATCTCCCCCGGCCCACAACAAAAGATCAGGTTTTTCAGTAAGAGAGATCCCAACACCTTTGAGGGCCGATGTGTAGCGGCTCCACTCTATAGCATGCGAACCTTTAAGGGACAGGGATCTACTGTCCAACCAAATGTCCAGGAGGGAGAGGGAACCAGTTGGTACCTTAACTTGAGCAAGGAAAGAGAAATTCAGGGCCTCAAGCCGTGCACTCAGCGAAGGAGAGAGGATCGACAGGTCTCCCAGTCCGAGAATCATATCTCAGCCTATGTGAATATCAATCCCAGTGTCAATCTTCCACCGTAACCAGTGGAGAATCACCTGGGAGGACGCGACCAACCCTTTCCAGAAAGGAGAGGCCCATTTTTGCAGGAGTGTAGGCTTTCTGATCCAGTCGTGGAGTGACAGGGAGCCCATATACTTTACTTTGATAATGCGGCTCCAGATGCTACTGTGGGTGAGTGCTCTCCAGAAGGAGCTGGCCAGGAGAGTTGAGTTGAAAGTGGCGAGATGCTTTAGCCCCCAACCCCCTGCCTTCCGAGGCTTAGACAACTCTTTCCAACAACAAAGGTGAAATCGGTGCTTGCCTGCTAGATCATTCCATAAAAAGTTGAAAGTGAGCCTCCGAAGGATCAAAATAATCTTTGTAGGTAACCGCTCCAAAGACATCCAGTAGACGGCTAGGCTCTCCAATACCGACTTGACTAGGATAAAGCGACCCCCTAGAGACAACCATTTATTGCACCAGAAGCCAATTTTTTTTTTCATACAGACCCACAAGCCACTGCCAGTCACGAGGAGTGGAGGATCCCAATTTTAGTTGGAAGCCAAGGTACGAGAAGCCTTCGATGAGATTAAAAAAAGGAAGGGGGATGGATCCCTTTAGGAGAAGAAGTTCTGTATCTTAAATGCCCCAATAGTGTACTGTGGATTTTGAAAAATTTAGGGACAAACCCGAAGCAAGACAGAAGAGCTGGAGCATTTCTTTTAAGACTAGCCATTCCCCCTGGTCAGCGCTCAAAAGAATAAGCACGTCATCTACAAATATAAGGTGGACTAAATTTAAGCAGTTTGAGATCTTTAAGCCCGTGAGAAGGTGATCTTCGACTCTTTTGGAAAGAAGGAGACTGAGTCCTTCCATGATCAGGATAAAAAGATAGGGGGAAAGTGGGCATCCTTGACGGAGGCCCCTTTCACTCTTGAAGAAGCTAGAAGGCTCTCCATTGATTAAAACCGCAAAATTAGCACTGGTAACACAAGAAAGAATCCAATGACTGAACTTTTCTTCAAAGCCCACAGAGTATAAAATTAATCTTAGAAACTCCCAGTCGATGTTATCAAATGCTTTTTTGATATCTAACTTCAAGACTAGCACCTTTAAATTTTTTTGCTTGATGCTATGTATGCATTCGTGAGCGGTTGCGATAGCGTCTTGGATTCTTCGGCCTTTTAAGAAACCCAGCTGCTCAGCTGAGATGCACCTTTGTAGGAAGGGCTTTATTCTATTTGAGATCACTTTGGATATAATCTTGTAAACAAGGTTGCACAAGGAAATTGGTCGGAAGTCGCTGAAGGAGAGCGAGTGGTGCTGCTTCGGGATTAAGACCATAAAGGTGGAATTGAGGCTCCCAATTACCTTACCTTTGATGTGAGAATCTTCTACCATCTAGAGTAGGTCCTCTCCCACGAGGTCGAAGAAATGGAGGAAGAATTTAGACGTCCAGCCGTCAGGCCCAGGGCTCCTTTCTTTCTTGAATTTATGTAGAATGGTTTTTATCTCCGGCAAGGTAACTGGATCGTTGAGAGTGGCGACTTCCTCTTCAGAAACTATCGAGGGGAAAAGGCTGGTTGTGTAGCTCTATTCTGGGAGGTTGTGACTGTTCAGGGCTCTGAACAGATGTTTGAAATAATAGACTGCTTCTTCCTTTAGCGCCTCCTGCCCACGGATGACTTCCTCCCCGACATTTTTTATAGACCAAATGCTCTTTTTAAGTCTGTTGAAGCTCACTACGTTATGAAAGAACTTTGAGTTGGAATCCCCACTTTTAAGCCAAGTGGCACGGCTTCGGAGCCTCCAAGCGTTCTCTTGCGAGCGAAGGATGGATTTTCTACTAGACTCGAGTGACTTAAGACTGTCTACCTCCTCAGCAGTTAACACGGATAAAGACGATCTTTTAATAGCCTGTATGATCCCAGTCTCCAGCGCGACCAGTTGGGTCTGCTCTGCTTTTTTCCTTGCATGGAACCACGATTTGGAGGAGGCCTTCAAGAATTTCAATTTCCATACAAGGCGTCGCTGGGCATTTTCTTCCGTGAGAAAACTGGGGTCCCTCCAAAATGTAGCGACCAAATCATTGTAATCAGCCTCCATGAGCCAGTTATGATTAAACTTGAACGGGGTCGAGCATAAACGATTTGGAGATCTTAGCTGGAGAAGAATGGGACCATGGTCGGAGAAGAAGGGGTGCTTCACCCACGAGGCTGGAAATTTAGTGGAAGACAAGTACTCTTCAGCAACAAGAAACCTATCTAACCTTCTGGCTATGACGTCGGGCCCAGAGTGGCCATTTCGCCAAGTAGGGACTAGCTGGGTTGGTAAGATATCCGTTAGCTTGTTTGAGACAAAAAGATCCCTGTAAAAATCTTCGGAAGCCCCCGACGCGTAGCCGCCTCCCCAGTTTTCTATAGCAGATAAAATGATATTGAGGTCTCCACCTGCAATGAGATTTGGTATGGAGAGTATTCCACTGTCAGCCAGGAGCGAGCAGAAGCGCTTTCGGTCCGAGCAGGGGCCGTAAATGTTTAGAAGCGCTATCTCTCGTGAAGATGCTAGGCAATGACCTATACAAAGGATACCACCAGTAGTCAAAGAGGGTCTCAGGTCGAAAAAACTAGGATCCCAAGCCACCAGTAATTCTCTGGAGTTACCAATGGAGCTAACGGCCACAGCGAACCAAGATGGGAGAAAAAGAAACACAAAATCTCAGGATTTCTGAGCATCAGTAAGCGTTTCTTGCAAAAAAATAATGTCAGGCTTTGAATGCTCCAGGAGTCTTCTGAAGGAGGCAGCCTTGAGAGTGCCTCCGATCCTTCGAATATTCAGGGAGAACACTATCATTATTTTGAACGTGCCAAGGCCTTCAATGCTCTAAGGGCCTTTCCTTCCTGGGACGGGAGGTCTGGAACACTTTGTACGGAGTTCATAAGCTCCTTTTGTTTTCTGGAGCTTCTCGTCTGGAGCGGGGAGAGTTCTATGCCAATGCCTCTCGACCATGCAAAGGCTTTTTCAACTTTTACTGGCCCGTGGGAGGAAGAACTTCCAGCCTCAACACCAGGGCAAATGGGTTCTTTTCCCCTGTAAATAGCAAGTTGTGGTTGGTTTTCCAGCAAAAAGGATAGGGGGGTCGAGGAGGCCATTACATCCAGAAGGTTTGGATCCACATCGTCTGACTGTCCAAAGCCTGGGGGAACCATGGGTAGAGCTTCGGGATCCACAACAGAGGGCGGGGAAAGAGGATGCCTGGACGTAGAAGGGGAGGGGACAGGGATCGAAGGAGGAGCGTCCGAAGTCTGTGGATGGCAGAAAGAGGAAGGGTCTGGCCAGACAGGTGAAGGATGAAGCACACCTTCCCGGATGGGGGGTGAAACTGAGTCTCTACTAGAAAGCCAAGGGAAGCTAAGAATGACATTTTTTTCTTCCTCAGAGAGAGATGAGTAAAGAGAAGGGAAAATCAGGTTCACTTTGAGCAGAGGTGACTCATCTTGTCTTGAAGCTGGGCGAGAGGAAGGAGAGGGAGGGACGTCCAGATAGGCGAGAGAGGGGTCAGGTTCCAGGTAATCAGGGGGGTTAAGGAGAAGGTCCAATTCTTCAGTTTGGTCAAGAGAGGAATTACCTGGATAAGAGCGATGAAGGTGGCCCGTTTCACGGCAGACGTTGCAGCGGAATGGGATCCCGAGGTAGTCCAGGGACTGAAGGAGCTTCCGTCCTCTCCAAGTGATCTCCAAGGTTTCCGACAAACCTGCAGATGTGTCCATCTCCACCAGGACTCTCCCCACTTTTCTGGAGGGACTGGCTAAAGATTTAGAGTCAAGAGATACAAACTTTCCGAGAGAGTCACCGATCGCTCTGATGGCCTCTTCGTTCCAAAGGTGAAGAGGGAGGCCCGAAAGTAACACCCATAAATGTCTGAGTTGGAAGTAGTCTGAGTCCGGATTAAAATCTAGCCTCCAGC
Source organism: Picea sitchensis (assembly GCA_010110895.2). Lineage (NCBI taxonomy): Eukaryota > Viridiplantae > Streptophyta > Pinopsida > Pinales > Pinaceae > Picea > Picea sitchensis. The sequence goes on from SNQJ01S0121042.1 coordinate 20,031, forward strand.
GCTTAAGCATGAGACTTCTACCATCGTAAGCCCAAAACGAGGAGAGTAAACGAGAAGCGTCTTCGGGCTTCCTGCAATGGAACCCGAGCCAGCCTCTTTTAAGATAGAGAACTTCGGGAGAGTAACCTAAGAGAGGCATCCAGTTTGAGCTTATCCAGTCGTCCAAATTCTGGGTGCATAAACTCTTGTAGGAGACTCGGCCCACCAGCGAGCAAGTAGACATATTGCATAGGTTTTTGAATCCTACACCGTCCCCCAGCACAAGACGAGAAATATTTTTTTTGGGCTTCCAAACCTTTCGACCTGGGGGAGCTCCATGAGCTGTCTGAGTGACTTGGGCTAAGGGTTGTACAGGTAAGGATGAGAGCGAAGTAGATAGGCCTCCAAGTGAAGGTAAAGCGCTGGACGGGTCTTCAGTTGTTGACAGTGGAGGAGGGGCAACAATAGTTAAAAGGATTTTTGAAAGGGGAGGCTTGGCGGGAAATTGCTGTCTCCTGGATGCAAGTGTGTCCACTTTGTCAAATAAACCTTCCTTTTCCCAGATGATCTCATCAGATGGTTTCATCTGATGGTTGGTTAGTGAATCCATAATAAAAAACAAAGTGGTCCACCTCCTTACCACTTGGATGAGTGACAGGGCATAAGCGGGCCAATGAGAAGCTGAAATAGCGCCTGTCAGGGAGACTGGTAAATCAGAAGTAACAGGTCCGTGAAAAGGGTCAAGTAAAAGAGGCAAGAGACACAGGCCTGCACGCTCACAGAAGTTTCTCTAAAAAGGTTCTACCGACCTGTAACGACAAAGTTTAGATAATAAAATAGAGTGGTCGGAAGGGTAAGAGTGTAAACCGGGACCAGTCCAGTGACAGTGTTGGACAAAGGGACAAAAGACAAAATAACTCTAATCATGGCGAAGGATACTTGAGAAAGTCAAGGAAACTGAAAACAGTTTGTCTAACAAGCTAAAGGCTGAAGCCTCCTCTGAAGGTATGGACCGGGGTTCAGCTGGAACAGGTAGGAGGGGGGCCATTCACCCTGGATCGCCTGGAATCATGTCAAGGAAACCGAAAACAGTTTTTCTAACAAGCTAAAGGCTGAAGCCTCCATTGAAGGTATGGAGAAAGGGATTGTCATTATGGAGAAAGGGTTTGTTTAAAAAATATATACTTTATTATAATTCTTTATAAGTATTGTTCCATTGTCACATAAGAAAATACTAGGAGAATATTTACCTATCCTTTAAAAGCAATTCAACCTTTCATAGATCTTGTTTTACTTGGAATTTTAATTTGAGGATTTATAAATCTTTCAATCTTATAATTAGAGATGGGATAAAGTTGAAACTTTGACTTACAACCAAAATAAATGGATGGACCCACAAAGTTGGTTCCCAAATTCCTTGCAATGGGAAAGCACAATAATTGTGAAATTCAAGAATGTGAATACACTTTAAGAATGCACACTCACTCATTCTTGCTTAAATAACTTCAACTTTTTCCAAAGCTCCATGCAATGGATTGAGTGCACACATTGAATCCACGTGATTTTTATTTATGTAAAAAAATATACAAACATTAAAAACATGTGCATTCATTTTTGTCTACATAAATTAAAAATAATGACAATCCCTTTCTCCATTATTTTTTCCAACCCGTGGAACTTTTTATCCATATTTTACTCAACTGTGAGGGTATTTTGTTCTTGATTTAGTCCAAACTTGGCACTTAAACATTTCCAATAGAGGAATTCTGTTTCTAGTTAGATTTTATTCCAATTCTCAATTTTATATTTGTTAAATTATACAAATTTACATAATATGTAAAGTTCTTTTGTATTGTTTAAATGTTGTTTTTATTCCACTAGTATGGAGCAAAATCCCAATCTGAACCCAAACGCTAACCCCCAATTACATGATTGATCTTAATATAGGGCTAGGATGAGAGAGCACTAGTCAACCAACATAAGGAAGAAGTAAAAAAATGACATATAACCAAAGAGATGATTGTTCAATTGTTTATTGACCTTAGAACTAACTGACCACCTGATTCAAGAAAGTTGTTTCTTTGCATGGACTGGTGTGTATTCCATCCATGGAATGACAACTAGATGGAAATGTGGTTTATGGTAATTGATAAAACCCTATGCAATAACAGGGAGGTTAAATTGTATTTTCTTTGTAAACTATGGGTTGAACTTATTATGGGTTGACATGTCAATTATTTTGACATCGGTGAATTCCAAGGGGTTGATTTGGATTTTCTTAGAATTAAGAAAGGGCCAAGAGTAACCCATTGAGAGCCCCCTCCGAGGTGTATCTTTAACCCCTTAACCCCCCCACCCACCACCTCATCTTGGAGATAGGATCAATACCACTAGTACTATGATATTGTCCATGACACAATTTATTTCAACATAGCATATTTGTGGCAGCATCCCATCAAGAAGCATCCCTAAGCAACATTGTTAGACCACAAGGTGTAGGGCCTTTAGGCCATGTTGCCAATTCTAGACTAGGCACAAGATTCTCCTATTATCTGACTAGGCACAAGAGTCTTCCTAAAAATATCTCGGTATATTGTAATGGTTGCAATTGGACACAACTATTACACTATGAATACATTTCTTTTCCTACATATTTTGTTTTGAGCACGACCATCTAATTTCTTCTTCTCCCAAGGTTAAATCATAACATACTTTTCAAGAAAAGAAGTGCACAAGTTTACAATCGTCATTAATCAGAATATTTTTTTCATTAAATTGATCTTGGAAATCCCAACACTATAAATAATCTAGCTCCACAATTTTTTGTCGGTCCTTTTGTTATTGAGAAAAGTGAAACAAATAACATTATCAAATATACATTCTCTTTCTAGTTGTTAATATTCCTACATGGTAATTGATTGGGGAGATGTTGGATAAGACATAAAAAGCAAGGGAATTAATCCCTTCTAATAAGATGAAAGATCAATTGAGAATGTGTTGCCCCTCAATAAAGATTAATAAAGATTGGAAAGTGGCCCAACAAGTAATTTTGTCAATCTTTTACTAAAACTAGTATAAGGAGATTTCATTACCATGTCTTATAGTGATATGTTTTTCATTACATGTGTCAAGTTAAATATGGTTAATGTGAAATTTGTCTTCTTATTTTGTTTGATTTTCATGTTTTTGTACTAATATAACATATTAAAAATGTATATGCATGCACAATTAGTTTTATTTCATCCACCACAACCATCTTTTTCCATCAATATTGCACCTTCTCCAGCCATCTTGCTTTGGCATGAGGTACTACAAAAAACATGCCTTTACATCCATTCAAATACATTATGTTAAATATAAGGACTCATATTTTCATGGTTTTATAGTAGCCTAAATGGGTTGGAATTTGTTGCTTGTATTACATGGTGGGTCCTTTTTGTGGCCACTATGCCCCAACCATTGGTACTCTACTTTCTCCCCACATGGAACTTTTCCTGATATTACAACCGATGGGAGTTTATTGTTTTCCACCCCCACTACAGCTTCAAAGACACCCTCACACTATCTTTTCACATGTCTTCCCTACTACAACCCCCTTTGTTGCATCTACCATGGCTACACCTATGGTTGTTGCATCTACATCCACTACATCCCTCACTATTACCTTAGATAAACTTGTTCGACCAATGGCTCCACATCCTAGCTAGGAAGACCAATCCGCACCATCGCTTAAGATATTCATGGCTAGATCATTAGTTGATGAAATTATTGTTGGACATAGTGTCATTAATGTGTTTTCATTGATGTCAAAAAGTATAACAGTATGCAGAGTTCATGTCAAATAAATATATGCAGGTATCATTGATGTCAAACAATATGACAATATGCATAGATTAAAGCTCAAGAGAGGTAGCTTGCAGAGAATCTTGTTCATTGAGACAATTTTAAGGAGTAGCCGCTCAGAAGACATAACATGAGGTGCAGAGGAATTCACTCTAAATCTTAGAAGGGAAAGCGCAGTGCATAAACGTGATCAGGATCGAAATCCCCACAGGAAAAACCAGGACCGTCGGATACACACGCACCAGATCAAGGGCAGGGATTGATTGCGGAGCGCAAAGGGAGAATTAAACTACAGGTTATTTCGAATCTCGCAATTAGTGTAGATCGTCAGATCTCATTGAATCAAATATCGACGACTGTGGTTGATCCACCAACAATCGTACAACTTCAAATTGCGGAGTTTGGGAGATGGACTAAATCACAAGCAAGTTATGTTTTCACAATCCACATCAACCGTTGGATCAAGTTGAGTGGAAGGACAGAGTAAGTCATGAACCATAGATCATGGAAGTGGCATACGCATGGTCAGCCCGACTTTGACCACTTCGGGTAAAATTGAATGAAGTGTGCATGAAGGAATTTTAGCCGAAGTTCCGAAGTAAACGTGAGCCATCTGATCGTAGGAAACTTTTTGGGAAAAAGAAGAGCCATTGGATTTAAACCAAGGCAAAGCAACATCGTAGGAAGATCGATCCGTCGATCTAATATCACGATCAACAAACAAAATTCATTTTAGGTTAAAAGTTGGGGTCTTTATGAATACCACTATGACCATAATTATTCAGACTGTAGATATATTCATGACTACACTAAATAATTTCTTGAAAAGAGTCAAAAGCATATCTTGGAAATAAATAAAATGCTCAAAGACAATGAAAAGATAATATTTGAGCAAGATATTCAGCTAGAAGAAAAAGAAGAGGAGATTGAGAAATTGATGAATGAAATCAGTCAAGCAAAAGAAGAAAAGAAGGAAGATGATGAACTTAGCAGAAACCTTGCATATGTAAAAGAACTAAGAGAAAGCAATGTCAATCTGAAGACCCAACTTGAAGAAGCCAAAAGAAGAGAGGATGTAGTGAGGAACTAGTTGAACAAAAGGGAAGAATCATGTCATAAGTTGGAAGTAGAATTTGTGAATCTTAGAAAGAAGGTTGAGAAGTCAAACACCCAAGTCAAGTTCTTGAACAACTCTATGACCTTGGATGAGATCTTGGATAGTCAGAGATCACCAAATGAAAAATCCGGTCTTGGCTACAACAAGGAAGAAATTAGTACTCCTATGAAACCTGATGCAAGTCCTTCATTTGTAAAGGGTGAAGACATGTATGATGCAGGTCTTTCATTTGTAAAAGGTGAAGGCAGGGCTGATACATGTCCTTCATTTGTAAAGGGGGAAAGAAGATATGATGCAGGTCTTTCATGTTCAAAGAATGAAAGAAACACTACAATATTTAGAAGATTAGATCAAGGAAGACATCCTGAAGCTACTCATACACCTCAAAGTAAGTTTAGGAGAGAGACACCTTCATGGATGAATCAAAGAAAGTATGAGAGTGTTTATAATGGTTATTATTTTTCTTGTGATGGATATGGTCATAAATCCTTGGATTGTAGGCATCATGGAAGAAAACAATTTGGTAGGTTCAACAACAGTATAATATGTTGGAACTATAGTCTTGTTGGACATATTGCTACACATTGTTACACAATGAGAGGCTACAGTTGTGGTGGATATGGCCACAAATCCCATGACTATTGAAACTCAAGAAGACAATCAATGAGAAATGCTTCATACAATACAACAAGAAGAGTAAATGAAACATGGAAGAAAAATGAAGTTGGAATAATATAAGATCAAAGAACAAAGTTCAAGAAACCAGGACATTCAAAGATGTGGATAGCAAGAATGAACAAGTGAACATGATTGAAGTCAATTGTTGCAAAAAGAATTGCATTCATGTGACAAGCATAGTATAAACTCTCTCAGATGATTTTAGAGAAATGTACAATAGAAAATTATCATGGATAGAGATGGATACATCTGGCTAGAGATCGACGAGAATCAATGGATAGAACCAAGGGTCGTTTGAAAAATATGAGCTACAATTACGCAGTGTTCCAGTAGGGCAGCAATATCCACAACAACAAAATTATGATGTACAAAATGATATACATGACATCCTGTAGAGATAACAAGAAGAGAGACCTTGTCAGGAAGAGATACTCTTTTAGAAATAAAGAGGTAGAGAAAGCAGATTAACATGGGGAGTCATTCAGTCGAGACAGGCAAAGAATGATTGCAGTGGGAGTTACCGGAGTTCAGATATTGATCAACAACATATAGACAGACAGATCATAGGAGTAGAAATCCTTTACCATTGATGTCAAAGGGGGAGAGTAACTTCATAGGAGAGAAGCATCATCACAAGGGGAGATTGTGTATGAAGTTGGTGTGTTTCCATCAATGACAAAGGGGAGATTGTTGGACATAGTGTCATTAATGTGTTGTCATTGATGCCAAACAATATAATAGTATGCAGAGTTCATGTCAAATAAATATACGCAGGTATCATTGATTTGTTGTCATTGATTTCAAACTATATGACAATATGTAGAGATTAAAGCTTAGGAGAGTTAGCTTGCAAATACTCTTGTTCATTGAGACAATTTTAAGGAGTAGTCGCGTAGAAGACATAACGTGAGGTGCAGAGGAATTCACTCTAAATCTTAGAAGGGAAAGCCCAGTGCAGAAACGTGATCAGGATCGAAATCCCCATAGGATAAATCAAGACCGTTGGCTACGCAAACGCCAGATCAAGGGCAGGGATAGATTGCGGAGCGCAAAGGGAGAATTAAAATACACATTATTTCCAATCCCGCAATTAGTCTAGATCGTCAGATCTCATCGAATCAAATATCAATGACTGTGGTTGATCCACCAACAATTGCACAACTTCAAATTGCGTAGTTTGGGCGATGAACTAAAACACACACAAGTTATGGTTCCACAATCCACATCCACTGTTGGATAAAGTTGAGTGGAAGGACAGAGTAAGTCATGAACCATAGATCATGGAAGTGGCACACGCATGGTCAACCCGACTTTGACCACTTCGAGTAAAAATGAATGAAGTGTGCATGAAGGAATTTTAGGCAAAGTTCCGAAGTAAACGTGAGCCATCCGATCGTAGGTAAATTTTTGGGAAAAAGAAGAGTCGTTGGGTTTAAACCAAGGCAAATAATCATCGCAGGAAGATCAAGCCGTCGATCTAAGATCACGATAAATAAACAACATTCATTTTGGGTTAAAATTTGTGAGGAGGTTACACTTCGGGTAAAATGAGAAGTAAGAAAGGCCGAAGTCCCGAAGTGGACATGAGTCATCTGATCTGAGGAACACTTCGGATAATATACCGACCGTTGGATAGAGTAAAGTGGAAGGATAGGATAATAAAAGAAGAAGAGCAGAGCCCCGAATTCCTGAAGTAAATGAGGACCATCATATCTGGAAAATACATGATGATCGTTGGATCAGAATAGTGGTCAACTTCGGTGTTGACCACTTCGGAAGAAAAGAGTTGAGAACAAGTAATATTACCCGAAGGCCGAAGTCTCCAAATGGACATGAGTCATCTGATTTGAGGAACACTTCGGGAAGTATTTTGACTGTTAGATCCAGGAGAAGAACATGTGCCACATGAGGAGATCTACGTCAGCAAGGACATGTGGCGTAATAAGATGAAGACAAGTGTCAAAGTGTAGTTGGCATTTCAAGTATGTGTGAGTCACGAATATAAGTGACATGTGGCAACCATTTAGTCAATGCCACATCAACAAGTTACGTCACTCCAAAAGTTTTTACTTCGGAAGTTTCACCACCAGAAAATGGCCAAAGTCTCGAAGTTTCAAAATGAACGAGAACCATTCATCGTGAAAATAACATCCAATCGTCCGATCTACTTCCGCGAAATTAAATCCGAAATATTAAAGGACAATGAAGGAGAAATCACCCGAAGTGCCGAAGGCCGAAGTTAAAGTGTACCGTCGATCTAATTCGGGATCGTTCTCGACCGTTGATCAAGTACAGTGGAAGGATAACGTAAGTGGAAGTGTTAACCAACAACAAGCGGTCACCACTGTTGTATGACTTATTCGGTAGGTAATCACTCCGAAGGAATTGCTACTCTAGAATTCTAGAGCCATGAATAGCCAACGTCCCGAAGTAAATGAGAACTGTCCATCTCATTGTGACATTAAAACATGATCGTTGATTTTGATAAGTGATCAAGCACTCACTTGGCTTAGCGCCTGGTCACCACCTGAGGTCATATGGAATAAAGAAACAAAGGGCGAAAGAAGATGCAATGGTTAAATTAATAAGCCCGCGGTCCTGCGCCTATGGTCATATGTAAATGGTTTGAAGGAAGCACCTCTACAATATTTGATTTCTGCAACATTCACATAGACAAAGGAAATGAATCCATACCTATGATCGATTTATGAAAATAGGGGGGATGTCGGGTTTAAAGTTGAAGACCCAGAATGATGTTCTCTTCTGGTCCCAAACTTGTTGTAAATGGACAAGTTAGTTGTAAATTGTGGCACAAGTCTTCCCAATAACTTAAAAAAATGTTTGAGCATAAATGAGTATAAATACAACCATGATTGGTTCACTTGAGATAAGAGTTGAGAGTTGTGAAGAGGTGGATCTGCACCTGATGTCAGTGATTTCTATAATGATGATTCTTTGACATAGAAAGGTGCGCATATCAGAGAGAAGATGAAGTGAAGAAGGTGGGAATATTAGAGAGAAGATGAAGTGAAGAAGGTGCGGATATCAGAGAGAAGATAAAGTGAAGAAGGTGTGAATTTCAGAGAGAAGATGAAGTGTGGTGATGAGCATTTGTTAAGAACCAAATATCAATATAGCATAGAAAAACCTCAGAATAAGTACTCAACGCCTTGAAAAAGAGAGAAATTCAGATAAT
>SNQJ01S0121046.1:12910-27175 GCA_010110895.2 Picea sitchensis
TGAGTTGAGATTCTTTTGAGATGATCTCAACTCAAAACCCACTTTACTTAAGTTTCCATAGTTTCACTTTATGTCCCTCAATTCACCCACAAAGTGAATTAATTGTCATTTTAGGCTAAAATGACCAAATTTCATTTTTGACTTAAATCTCCTAAGTCAATGTGAAATTAGAGGTAAGGTACATGGTACATGGTACATGGTACACAATACTTCACACATGTGTTTATAAGCTCACAAACAAAATAAGACCACTTTCTAGGGTACCCAAATCTCAACATTCTTTAATCTGCATACATGGGTTTCTCTCGGATGTACCTCAAAACTTTGAGGTTGCTCTATGTATACTTCTTCCTCAATTACTCCATTGAGAAAAGTGGTCTTTACATCCATCTGATGTAAAATCCAACCCATGGATGCTGCAAGATATATGATGGCTCTAATAGAGGTGTATCTGGAAACTAGAGCAAACGTCTCATCATAGTCTTCTCCCTCCTGCTAGGATAACCCTCTAGCCACAAATCTTTCCTTGTATTTATCGATACTCCCATATACTGCATGATTTATCTTGTAAACCCATTTTGAAGTGACTACAGACTTTCCTCCAGGTCTAGGCACAATTTCCCATACATCACTTTTCATGATGGATTGATATTCTTCCATCATAGTTTCCTTCCATTTTTTCTTCGTGACTGCTTCTTCAAAGGTGGAAGGTTCTGCATTGACAAGACTTGTAATGAGTGTCGCATAACTAGAGAATATTTTGGGTCTCTTGCTTTCCCTGAAGGTGCCACTGAGAGCTTTATGTATTTCTACTTCTTTTAGGGTGTATTCGAGCCATGCTGGTCATTTTCTGGTCTCAAGTACAATAACTGGTTCCACAGGTTCAAGTGGTTTTTATGGTTCTTCATTGGGATGTTATGGAGAACTTGTAGTTTCTTCCTTGGGACTTTCATGTTCTTCTTCATCGTTGGAATCCATGGAATCTTTTATAGATTTACTGAAAGAAATATTTTCATTAAAAGTCACATCTCTATTGATTTCAAAATTCTGTTGACCTGGAACATAGATTCTATAATCTTTTGATGACTCACTATATCCAATTAATATGCCCTTCTTTCCTAAAGGTTCCAACTTATTTATTTTGTCCTTGGGAATATGAATATAGACAATACATCCAAAGATCCTCGAGTGTTCAACACTTGGCTTCTTTTCAGAGAAAGCTTCTTTTGGAGTCATGTTCTTCAATATACGATGAAGACTTCTATTCTGAACATATACAGATTTCATAACTGCTTCTCCCCATATAAAAATGGATAGGTTCTAGTCATTCATCAATTCCTTAACATATTCTTCAATGGAGCAGTTCTTTCTTTCTACCACACCATTCTGTTGAGGATTATGTGGAACAATTAGCTCCCTCCTAATCTCGCCTTCTTTACAAAAGGAAACAAGCTCCTTGGAGGTGTATTCTCCTCCATGATCAGATATTAGTGTCTCGATCTTCCTGTTTGTCAGGTTCTCCACTTTAGCTTTGAATTCTTGGAATTTGTGAAATACTTCATCCTTTGTCTTCAACAGGTACATCCATGTTTTTTGTGAGAAGTCATTGATGAATGTTACATAGTAGAGAGAGTGTCCTAGAGATTTCACCGCCATAGGACCACATACATATGAGTGTATCAGATCCAAGATCTCCTTGGATCTATTATCACTGCTTGGGAATGGCTTCTTAATATTCTTCCCAAGTGCACATACTCTATAAACACCTTTGTGTATTGATTGTAGTTCTGGTATGCATACAACCATATGTTTTAGAGATGGAAATGCTTGATAATGAAGGTGAACATAGATTTTATGTCATAACTCACTAGGATTGAGTTCATCATGTACGAGAGCTTGAGCATCTTGACCTAGAAGTTTATACAATCTTCCTTCAGAAATACCAATAACTTTAGCATCTTCTATTTTTGAATCTTTAGACCATACAAGTACTTTTCCATCGACAAAGGCTATTCTATCTCCTTTGTCTTCTAAACAAGAAATAGATACTAAATTCTTTTTCAAACCAGGTACAAACAAAACATTACTAAGATGAACATTGTTACCTGATTCCAATTTCCTTGACTGCATAAGATTAATTGTCTCCAAGTTCAACTTTATGAGAAATTTTCTTTTCATTCATGCTTGAGGGTTTTTCACGGTCACCTGTCATATGTATGGAAGCTCCACTATCGATTAGCCACATGATGTATTCAAGAGATCCTGCAAGAGTTGAGTAGTAGAAGAAATTTGTTTCTTCATGCTTGGCTTTCTTTGAAGGTACTTCATCATTAGCAGTTGACACATGGTGTTTTTCCCTTATTTTCTTTGCTAATTCAGGACACTGATTTTTGTAGTGGCCATATTTATGACAACCAAAACATTGTACCTTTGACATGTCTTTCTTATGATTGGATTTCTTTCTTGAACTAAATATTTTCTTACCTCCATGTCTCTTGAACTTTGTTGCATAGGCTTGAGCATCCTCTTCCTTTTGAGATCTTCCCTTTGAGTTGATCCTTGTCTCTTCTTGTGTGCAATAGGTCCAAAGTTCTTCAAACGTGGAAAAATCCTTTATTGTGTTCATGCTTGCAGTAAATGCATCCCATGATCTAGAAATACCATTAAGTGCAATATTCACAAGTTCCTTTTCTAGAATAACTTCTTCAATAGCTTGTAGTTGATATCTTAACTGAGAAATCCTCGCAAATTATAGACTACAATGTCATCCTTAGTCATATTTGTGTCACGAAGCTCATTCTTCAAGCTCAACACTTGTCCAATATTTTTGACTGCAAAAATGTTAGTTAGGGCATCATACATCTTCTTGGATGAATCAAGATTGGATATGTAGGGTATCAAGTGATCTTTGATGGAATCCACAATGACACTCATGGCATTGATGTCATTGTTCTTGAACTTCTCCATTGCTGCAACATTCTGAGGTTCTTTCTCTTTTCCTGATTCAAAATGTGGTTCCATGATCTTTCCCTTCACTATATCTAGAACTTTTTTCTTGGCAAGGATGAAGTCAATCCTTTTCTTCCATGCTCTTAAATTTAAAGCTCCTTCTACCTTGTTCTCCGACTTCACGGAGTAAGTCATGACTGCCTTTGACTTTTACTTTGACCCAAAAAATTAACCTTGAGGTTTTTGCTAGCTAGAGGTACCAAGGGGTGCATTAGGCTAAGGCACACTAGAATATCCAAGAATTATGCCAAACGTTTCACTTAAAGTTCTCAAAGAATTAGGTTAGGGTTTGTTGCAGGTGCAAAATCAGAAACTTTAGTTGCAGTTGCAACTGGTGCTACAACTAGCTTGACAAAGAACTGTCGATCTACCTTCCAGTTGTTGGATTGTTCTGAAGGTAGTGTGGGCCCATAACCTATTAAAATGTTGATGTGCTTGTTTAACCATAGACAAACCAATATTGTCTTCCAACCATAGGCATGCAACCAACCCCGAGAAATTTAACTTTTGACAGAGAGAATGATTCATGAAAGCCACAATAACATCAAAAAAATGCACCTTCCGCAAGGATAGCGCTCCAGAAAGATATTCCAAGACCACATACCAAGAAACAATCACCACTGCATTAGTTGCAGCGCTCCTTCAGAGTTGTGCAACTCTCTTATTGGATAAATCCGTAAGTGCGGACACAAACCGATCTCCCTAGATCCACCTGGATCTAGAACAAAGAAAGACAGAATAATACTCTTTCCCTAGATTCTAACCATTGAATGAACTAACAGGCAAGAACAAGTTTCATACCATATAATCGCTTCCGTTGGTCTTTGTTGCTCCCGCTTCGCTCCAATGCTCTCGTATAGTCAAGACCAAAACAGTACAAACCAAGTGGAGTAAAGAAAGCACAATATATTCAATAGTGAATCTATGTATATGATCAAGGCGTTATACAATAAAACACAACAAGCTTTATAGGAAAGAATCATATTACTGTATCATATTAAATGTGAAAGAGAGATTACAACCATTGCCTTGATGTCATAAGNATTGACTCTGAGTTTTATGTGTTTAATTCTGGTTAAATGCATTTGTTTTTACATCCATGTAACGAATGATGTGAGTAAGAGGTTGGGTGAACCTGGGTAGTGTAAAAGGGTACACTACACTAGTGAAGGACATTTAATGACAACACTGACCCCATATTTTTCTCCTCTTTCTTGTGAGGTTCCAACAAAAAATCCAACTGTCAATTCTTAGTATAGTGAAGGTGGTCTATCAATTCTGCTTCCCTTATCAACCTTATGTTTATAAGTTTCTCCCATATCCTGAAGTATACTTTTGTACACTCTAGACCTGGTAGGCAGCCTTTTTTGAATATTATCGGATTCCTTTGTTTCCATATCTCCCAACAGATAACACTTTGTAACTCCTTGCAATTATCCTTATTTTTAATCCAGTTAATGTAACAATATGTTGCCTGTCTCCCTTCCCAAATATCTTTACACTTTAATTGCTTTAATATATTGTACCAATTATCTTTGGTAAAAGAACAATCCACAAAGACTTGTTTTGTATTTTCCCCTTTAACCCCACATAATACACAAATATTAGGTCCTACAAAACCTCTTCTTACCATATTATCCCATGTAAGTATCTTATGTTCAAGCATAAACCAACCAAAAACTTTGATTTTTAGTGGAATCTACCATTGCCAAAAGTCAGTATACCAAAAATTTGAAATTACCCCCCCCCCTTCCCCCTCCATAAAAAATTACACTTCATATGCTTGTTTTGCATTTACATGACCCCTCTTAGTATCCCAAGACCACAACAGGTAATATTTTTCATTATTTAAATCAATTCTGGAGCCTATTAATCCCTTCACAAAGTTATTCCAGTCCACTAGTTGTTCACCTTCCAAGCCTAATGACTCAACTTCTTTCCAGGTTGTTTGTCTCAAACCTTCCTGATGCATTTCTCTTGCTTGTGATAGATACTCAGTGCCCTAATCCTTCAAGGATTGTACTATATTATTTTTCAAGCTATAATACCTGTGTKCCCCAACCATTGGATCTGATCCTATTATGATATCTTCCCCATTGCCCGATTTCCAAGGCAACCAATCTGCCACTMTGTTGTATGATGAAGTGAAATCTCTCCATATATTTGATATTCTAGGMCAATTTTTCATTCCTCCCCTAAACCATTCCTCCACCAATTTATTTTTGAGATATTTCTTAAGTATTACCTCATGCCAAATCCCAGGCACCATTAATCCCCTCCACAAAATTTTTGCTGCCAACATTTTCCCAAAAATAAAAACTTTTTTGATTCCCCACCCACCCACCTTCTTTGGTTTGGCTAACTTTTTCCAACTAATCAGATGTACTCCTTCTTTTAACTTATTCCCCATTAAAATAAAGATGAACATTTTCCTTCTAATATTATTTAAAGTACATTTTCRAATTTTAGCTAAAGACAACCAATACACTGGAAAAATTTCCAGTACCGATTTGACCAAAATAACCATCCCTCCTAGACTTAGCCACCTGTGGATCCAATGTGAAATTCTAGCATCAAWTTTWTTTTCCATCCATCTCCAATTTGATTTAGTGTAACAAYTTGACTTAAGGTAACACCCCATATATTTAAAACATGTTTCAAYTGGTTTAGTTTCAAAAGGAAACAATTCCTYTGGTTCAACAATTTCCTTTGTAGTCCACTCAACTTCTAAAAATGATGATTTCCATGGGCTGAAATCCATGCTTGTAGCCTTACAAAATAAATCCAAAATATTATTGTAGACTTCTAACTCCTCTAAACTACCAAATCCAAAGAGGATTATATCATCAACAAACATTAAGTGTGTAATGTTTATTTCTCTTGCCACTGTAATACCTTCAATATTATTTTCCATTACTTATTCCTTTATAGCTCTACTCAGGCCTTCTACAATTAAAAGAAACAAAAATGGTGATAAAGGGAACCCCTGTCTCAGAACCCTTGAGATTTTGAAGAAATTTGTAGGCTTACCATTTACCAACACTGCAAAGTTTGATGATGTCACACACCCCATTATCCAATCAATTGCTTCCATATATAGGCCCATCTGTAGTAGAACCAACCTAAGAAAACCCCAGTCAAATTTTTCATATGCTTTTATGAGATCTAATTTTAGGACCGAGGCTTTTATATTTCTCACCTTGATGTTGTGTAGTACTTCCTACACCACACCAATAGCATCAATGATCTGCCTGCCATCAAGGAATCCAAACTGTTCCTTTGAAATACCAAAATATAGACATGTTTTTATTCTAGAAGCTATTATTTTATTGATAATCTTGTATACTAAGTTGCACAAGGAAATTGGTCTAAATCCTCCAAAAAAATCTAGATTATCACCCTTAGGAATTAGCACCAGAAAAGTGGCATTTAGTGCTCCAAAAACCCTCGTTTTCTTCCTTGAGTCTTCTACCATATCCACAAGATCAGATCCCAAGATATCAAATAAAGCAAGAAAGAATTCCACTATACATCCATCATGACCATGAATTTTTGATCCTTTGAAGCCTTTTAAAGTTTTGAATATTTCTTCTACTATGACAGGATCACTCACTCTGTGATTATCCTCCTCTGTAATCGTCCTAGGATAGTTCTTCAATATTGTTAACTGATGAGTTATACAAAGATTTGAATGTGCCTTATAAATATTCCTAAAATACTCCATCGCTTCTAATTGTAAATCTTGATTTCTAGTTGTCACTGACCCATCTTCGTTCCTAATCTCCCAAATATTATTATTATGTTTTCTAGAAGTAACATAAGTATGAAAAAATTTAGTATTATTATCCCTTGCCTCCAGCCAATTAATCCTACTATTCTGCCTCACAGTTTCCTACTCCTGTCTTAAAAGAGTCAATTTTATCTTTTCTAGATCAAATACTAATTTCTTCTCTTCTTCCTTATCAAAACCCCCTGTATTATCTGAATATAATGCCTCCAAATCTTCTTCTATTTTTATCAATTCTCCCCTTGTTGCAAGATTTTTCTTCCTTTCCCACTTAATCACCATTCCTTTAATAAGTTTTAACTTTTTAGTTAATGATTCCATCGGATTTAGGACCTCTATTCCCAAAAATCCATTCCAATGGTTTCTCACAAAGTTAACTAGCTCTAGATCCTGTAACCAAATAGAGTTAAACTTAAAAGGATATTTGACTTTTTCTTGATCAGATTCCAAGTGTAGTACCACATTCACATGATCAGAAATATTTTGATGACTTAAACAAGTATTATATCTCAACCCTGACAAAGCCAAATCCTCATAAATAAAAAATCTATCTAATCTCTTTCCTATAAAATCATGCCCCCTTCTACCGTTCCTCCAAGTAGGAAGAACTTTGACAGGTTCCACATCCACCAGACCCTCTTCCTGAATCAGTTGATTAAAGTATGTATGTAAGGGATCTGATTTGGCATTCTCACTCTGTTGGCCCTTGACCAAGTTTTGTGGAAACATTGGTCGAGTTTGACCATTTTTGGGACTTCGACATGCTGGTTGAAGACGGAGCATCGAGGCGAAGCGAAGATCGCGTGATCTCACCCTTTTTGCAGGAATTTTGGGTTTTAGGGTTTATGTAATGGGTATGGGATGTCAGCCCATGGGTTTTGCCCATGTTTAGGCCCTTTTGTAATGTATAAATAAGTATCTAGGTGAGGTAAGAAGGGGTCGATGGCTTAGTGCTAATATTAGCTATGTGCAAGAAGATGTGTTAAGGCTTGTAGAGCTAAGTGCAAGCATTTTGTAAGTTCTTGGTCCAGACAAACTGTGTAAGGCCTTTTTCTTTGATAGAAATTGGGGAAGGAGGATCTGGCAAGGTGTGCGCGGATCTCCTGTCCTATGCAGAGTTGGAGTTCTAGATTGGTGCATGTAAGAATATTGAAAGAGACTAATAAGAAGAGAATAAGATTGGTGGATGTAGTCCCACACTCGGGTGAACAACGTATATCCTGTGTTGATGTGCTTTGTGCAATGTTGTTTATGTATTTACTTGCTTAGTGCACTGATCTTGATGTGTAATAGATAGATCTACTGATGCTTAATGCTTTAGGTATGAATGGATGTTAGATATTCTCGGATGTTATGTATTGAATGGTTAGTTGTACTTAGATCTTGATAAATACTGCGTTGTCCTATAATCAAGGATTTAACCTACGATGTGAATAAGGGTTAAAAGACTAATGAATGTTAATTATGAAGTTCTCTATTAAGTATTGCGATCACAGATCTGTGTCCCAGCTAGGTTGCATACACTTGAGTCCTGCAACCCCCATGCCTCTACCTCGGGTGAGACTTCATATGCTTCGCATGTGTTGCCGAAAGGGCTGGTAGTTAGGGTTTTTTTGGTGCATTGTTGAAGCGTTAAACCTTGGGTCTTCTCCTGTACCAACAAATGGTTATGTTGTTGGGACCTGAAACTATGATTGCTCAGACCTAAAGAAAAGAGAAAGCTATGTGCTTAGATTTATTTCTATAGTGCTTAGTATTCTACTTGACCTGCAAAGCTCTGTGCTAAGAGAGGGAAGCCCAATATGAAGAAAGAGGCAATATCTTAAATCTTTGTGCTCTCGTAAAGGTAAGATAAGTGAAAATTTTTTCTTCGAAAGTATGGATCTAGGTATGTTTGATAGATTTGGTCCTAGTCTCAAAACTAGGGCAGAGTTATGAAAAAGAATATTTGATCTGAATAGATTTAATAGAAATAGTGGAAGATATGTTATTCTTATGCACAAAAAGAATTTTTGGACTAACAAGTGGATGCAGGATCCTAGAAATAATTTTTGGAGATTGCAGGTCCATCACTGTGATCCCAGTGCACAGTACAGAAAATGTTGGGGATCATTTAAGAGAAAGAGAGGATTGAAACTTTGTTATAGTTGTAGGGGACCGTGACATCTTGCTAAGAAATTCCCTAATAGAGGTCCTATTTGTCTTTGTTGAAAATTTGTTAGTCATGAGGTTTTGAGTTTCCCTAGAATGATTGATAAAGTTGAAAAGATGAAATTGAGACAAGCAAGCCATGAATAAGGTTAAGAAACTAAGGATATGTTAGAGAATCAGACAGAATCAAAGACTATGTTATTACAACGGAAAGAAACATTGAATGATCACAAATACATTAGTTTACCAGAGATCTTAAAAGAAAATTAGTGCATAGAAACAATAATAATAGACTTCGACATAGATTGTGTCTTGGATGAGGAAACACAGGTGAAAATTATGCTAGAAAGTTTACTAGGGAAATTTTGGGAAAGCCTGTTATGATTTCTTCATTAAGAGG
Organism: Picea sitchensis; assembly: GCA_010110895.2. Taxonomy (NCBI): domain Eukaryota; kingdom Viridiplantae; phylum Streptophyta; class Pinopsida; order Pinales; family Pinaceae; genus Picea; species Picea sitchensis. Next base: position 22,258 of record SNQJ01S0121046.1, read on the forward strand.
GATAGGCTTGTTTAAAGGAAAGATGATAACCCTACATGGAAGACTTACTCGTGTACCTATGATTTCACATGGAGCATCGACTGAACATGACTTTGAGGTCATTAAGTTTGTTGAGAACAATGATCCTTTTGCACTTTTGTTAGGAAAGACTTGGATTGAGAAAGATTAGATTCAGAGGAAAGTAGAGGAAGAAGCCGAAGAACAGAAAAAACAATAATTAAGTGACTTCATAGTCGAGAAAATAGAGTGACTAGTACAAGAACAACAGAACAAGTTGAAGCAAATGAGGGCGAGAGACTTAGTTGTCGAACTTGAAAGAACACAAGAAGGCTTAAAGAACCTATCCATGCAGTAGAGAAGAGAACCTACCCCAGAAGTAGTAAGAGAAGAGATATTGCATGCAAAACTTTTGAGAGAACATCAGCAATGCGAAGTTACTATGCTAAGAGAAGATAAGAATACAATTGGAAAGAGAAATCCAGAACCTCAGATCACAGAGAAAAATGCTAGAAATCTCAGTAAGAAGAAAGAAAAGTTAGAAAGACTACAGGAGGTTCCATTGAAGACTTCACAGGAAGTAGACATGTAGAAATTGAACATCGTCAGAATAGAAGAACAATGCAGAATGACACTTCTCCATGACGAAGCTATATGACCGTTGGAGGCATCCCAACCGTTTGAATGACGCTCCTGAACAGTTAGAAATGTAGTCATTGCGGAAAATATCACCATGACATTGTTAAGACCGCGCCATAACGGATGGAATTTTATTAATTAAGGCATTTCGACGCATTTGGGGAATATGTTATGCCGTCGGTCAAATGCCTCACCAGGACCACTTTTTGCAAACTGTGATTATCCGAGCACACAGAGAACTGTTTGATATCGTGTTGTGATTTTGAGACCTCTCCAACCGTTTTGTTTACCTTGAGTATCCGTTCACCTACCCAGGATATTTGATCACGAGTGTGCATGTTGGGCGAACATAGCGTGGTAGAGAAGTCTGTGGAGGAGATCCTAATAAACCTTATGGATGAGAAAGTTATGTCCACAGGACTACAAGCCTAATCGATGTGAGGATTACAAGTCGGGATGAATATTTTTAGAGAGTCCTCAATCTCCACCAATACCGATTGGTCTTTCTGAGAAATATTATTCAAAATACCAGCAGTGGTTTCTTTTGAAGATAGGTTTTATTATTTAAATTTAAGGGGCAAGGAACTAATCCCTCCAATCCTACATATAGGATCCCTCCAATCCTACATATAGGATACCACCAGATTCATCACTCTACAGGAAAACATTTAATGTTCCAACAACAACAGAACCTTTAATGTAAGCCCTACCATCTGAAGTATTCAAACTCTCCAATCCAACAACTAGAGGTCCAACAGAGTCTGCCTCGACTGATTGGTCTGTCTGAGGATTAATGTTCATAAGGACAGCAAGGGGATATTTAGATTGCAGAAGAGTTTTATTAATTAAAAGAATGGAACAAGGTTTTGATCCCTCTGATCCAACAACTAAGGATCCAAGAGAGATCGAATCCTCCTCTACCAAAAGTTATGTCTCAGGATTACTGTTCAGTTGGACAACAAAGGTTAATTCAGATTGCAAAAGAGTGTTATTATTTAAAATTAAAGAACTAGGGTCCGATCCCTCCAAGCCAACACCAAGAGAACCAATCGAGTCTGACTCCTCCACAAACGAAAGTTATGTCTTAGTAAATTTGTTCAAATGACCATCTAAGGAAACTTATGTTTGCAAATAAGTTTTATTAATTAATATTAAGCGATCTGATCCCTTCAATCCAACAACTGGAGAACCAACAGAGTCTGCACTCTCCAGGATTACACAAAAAGCTCCACTGGTTGTTGTACCTTTTATGAGAGACCTATCAATTGTAGATCCTACTTCAACCGAAATCTCCCGAGCTACAGGAACCATTTTGTCTATACCTGTGGGAAGAGAGGAGGAAAGTAAAAAACCCCGAGAAGTTATACCAGCACCGACTAGTCAAGATCCCCCCGACGCTAATCGTTGATCCACAACAAAAAACAGAGCCCCATACTGGATGATACAATGCTCAGAATAAAAAACTTCCCACAATGTTATTCCGTCCACCCCCCCTCCCTCGACTACCCCATTTAAAGCTAAAAATCCACTAGGCTTCTTATTGCTCCCATATTTAGAGCTAGTATTCGGTAGGCTCACTGACTGCTCTACCCTCCCGCCTGAATCTGATCCTCCTACCGTTGGCGACTGAAACTTATTCATGCTCCCCAACATTAAATCATTTTGGCAATTAACATATTTAAAGGAGGGTTGAGGACACTTACCCAAAAATATTTTGCAAGCTATATCCTTCTGGAGCTTGTTCCCGTCCTTAATTCCTGGAGTCGAGATCAAATCAGTTACCTGGTTCACACCTGTCTCAACTGCACAGTCCGTGAGCATATCATTCTGGAGTTTTTTGTAAAATCCCGCACACTTATTCTTGAGATGTCCTGTAGCTTTGCACTCTGAACACCTAAACGACACCCCTTGGTAGTCATGTTTCTGGATGAAGGAAACAGCCCTCCACTCTAGCTCAATAACCAATGGAAGACCATCAAAGATCTCAACCTCCACCATGAGTTTCCCCATGCTCCTATCAGAACCAACAAGTAAACTCGGGTCTACATACAAGAATTTTCCAATAACATTTATGATTTCCTTAAAGGCCTCCCAATTCCAAACAACGAGGGGACAGCTGGGCATTAAAACCCACAAATGCCTGAATATAATCATTTCCTTCTCGGGATTAAAGGCCACATGTCATCACTTGAGCATTAGGATCCCACTCTTCACTATCTAGACCATACTGATGATACGAATAATATCCTCCTCAGTATTAAACAAAAAGAAGAAATGACCCTTACACATGATATAAGATGTTGTATTATATCCTAGAACAGGGCCCCAACAATCTGCAAACCACCTATCAATATCCTTCGTGAGCATGCATCTGTATCCAAATCTTCCCACTAAACCCTTAGTGGTATATGATTAAGCTTCGATTAAACTGATATCATGACCTAGGGTAAGAAAAAGTTTTTTCTTCTTCACCTTCCACGGTTTTTGACCCGGCCTCTCCTGGTAACCTCTCCTAAACTTCTCACCAGTCTCCGACTCCTCAATGTGTTCCTTTCCTAACCCCTGAATCCCCTATCCTCAAACCAGTCACTAAACCAATCACCTTTTACCGACTATGTCCCTTTTGGCTTCTCCAAGTGTAGCCCAATATTACCAAGCCTACCATTAACCCCCTTAGATCCCACAGTCAGCTAACCTGTATTGATGGAACCTTCACCAAAAGGGAAAGGATGAAAATTCAGGAAGTTTGAACCTTGCAAACCTTAGCCGAACCCTTGACTGTGTTGTCATTAATAACCTTGGGATCTCTGTTGTCATTTGGTGGGATTAGATCCATGCCATCTGTCAGTATCGATCCCAACACTTCCAAGTCAGCCTCGGGCATCCCTTTTTCACAAACGTCAAGGCTTGGACTAGTCTAATCCGCCTTAACTCCTCCCTAAAATCTACATCAGGTTTTAATAACGCCTTCTGGCCCACTCATCTTCGTCCAAATCTCCTTCAAGTACCGAGCCCTTTACTTCCATTCCTCCCCTAACCCTAACCCTACTGACAACAACGATCTAATAACCCGAGCCCAACTAAACTTGGATGCGACCTTCTCCAAAAATGGCAAAGAAAACTTGCAGGGAACCCTAGATCCTCCATTTTAGCTCAAAGCGTTCGACCTCCCCCAGTCCTCAGCCCATTGTCACCACTTGTCCTCAATCCAACAACATTTTTTACTTACTCAGCATGAACAAATAAAATGGGCAACTTCTTTGTTGATATATAAATTAGTTTTGGATCTTTATTTATAAGATTAGTGAAAGTTCTTTTATCATTTAATGGAAAATTTTTAATTTTTATTATAATTTATTAATTGAATATATAATTATTATTAAGCTTGATTTTACATATTAAAATTTTTGAGTAAATTACAAAATTTATTAACTCAATTAATTAATTTTTGGTTGATTTATTTTTTCAAATTTGTTAAGGTTGGTAAAAATTTAAAAATTTAAATTTTATATTGACAATAATTTTTAGTTGATTATTTTTTAAAATTTAATAAGAATTTTCCTAAAAATTATAATTTTATATTCATAAAATTTTTGAGTTTAAAAATTAAAATTTTATATTGACAATAATTTCTAGTTGATTCATTTTTTAAAATTTAATAAAAATTTTCTTAAAAATTATAATTTTATATTCGTAAAAATTTTGATCTTAAAATTTTTAATGAATTTTAAAAAGATTTAAATTATAAAAATTAAAAAAAAATATGTTGAAAAAAAAAATTAAAAATATTATTCACTTCAAAATACATCAAAATGTAATGATTAAGGAAACTGTTTTTTATTTTTATCATCTCTTTTCATATTTTTTATATTTGAAAAAATTGTAGCTGAAATGTTCTAATTTTTAGTGTTTTTAGAGGGATTTTATTAGTTTAATTTTATTGTAAAATAAATTATTATATTTATAGATTTGAATGATTAAATTTATATAATCTAAATGTTTGAATCAACACTTTTAATTAATTTATACTATGTTGCACGAGTTTTCGAAAAAGTTGGGAACGTGGATACGAGTGTCTAGAGGTTTCCCCCAAATTTACACTAAACTTGAAGTTTACCCCGAATTTACAATGTTTCTCTTATTGCAACAACTATAATTTTGAAATTACTAATTTAATTTGTGTTAATAATTATACCAATATATTTAACACAATACTAAAATTGTAATATCCATACATATTACATTAAAAATTGAAAAACAAAATTGAAAATATATATTTACA
>SNQJ01S0121047.1:7878-20955 GCA_010110895.2 Picea sitchensis
ATTCAACCATTTATCTACAACAACTTCATCTATCAGTCCTTCAAATAATGGAATATCAAAATTTACTTGTACCTTGAAGGGGGTTTCATGGCCTCCTGATGAAGATTCTTCTGTTGTGGGAAGTCATCGAAGGATATTCGTGAAGTTGTCCATCATTTTGTTCCTTTGTCGTGCAAGGGCTTCCTCGAGAAAATTTTTAATAGGATTTGCTACTCCATCATATTTATTTTCATCCCCCATGGGTTCTTGTCGAGCTCGACACAACTGATCTTGCAATGGATTGATGGGTTCGATTCCCAGCTTCTTGTACCTAGATCTTCCCAGGGACATGCACGAAGAAAAATAAATGAAGAGCAGACCACTCTGATACCACTGATCTTGTTTTAGGAGCGGAACAAACTGATTAACAGACTGAATAAAATAAACACACAGATATGAAGAATAACATAGATATCCAGTGAACAATATCTTCTATTGAATAATGAAATAGGATGAAACTATAAAACTGCAGAATTGAAACACTTCCTCGAATGGTGGTAGCTATCTCTGAGAAGAGATGTGGCTGCTATGTGCATCTGTCTAATCAGAATGGATTACAATGAGCCTCTAGAGGCCTTTCTGATATTACTCATGAATTTCAAAACCCTAGACATCCAAAAACCTAACCCTAGAAGGTGAAACGCCAAAAGTCATGTGGGCCCCTATGGGTAAGTTGGTGTAAGTTGGTACCTCAACTTTCCAGGGTCATAAATTTTTCATACAACCTCTGTTTTAGGCGTGTGATAGCCCATTGGAAAGGTATTTCAAAGAACTAGACATTCCATCGTCAAAATATGACTCAGTCTACAATTTGACTGTCACGATCCAAAAAACAATGTTTAGGGCCCCAAAACGGCCTGTAAGTACAACAATATGTGCTGACATGAAAACATACAAAATAAGCCAGTTGGATTAGGCAAGAGGCCACCGGTATCCACCTAAAGGATGTGTGGGGCTTCAGATAGCCCCAAAAGTGTAGAACCCAAAATTACAAAGAAGTACAAAAGAACGTGTTGAACAAAAATGGAGAAGAGGAGCCAGTTGGAATAGGTGGATGGCCACCAATATCCACCTGGAACAAAATTTATACTATTATTAGGTGAAACATAAGTTAGACTAGCACCTGGATCAATCAATATAGAAATTGGTTGATTATTCAACATACCTTCTACTTCCACCATGGAAGCTTGATGATATGCTTTTCTATTCTCCAAGGTTGTGCTAATCATTGGGGTACTCCTTGCTATGTCACCAACTGTAGTAGCTTCTCTAACTATATGTATGTTGTTGTTGTATTTCTTTCTATGAGGAAAATCCTTGAAATAATGTAGTTCACCACATTCCCAATACTTTACTGGTTTTTTTTGGGCAATTTATTTATTATAAAAAGTTATTGGTTTTGCATTTTTATTATCAGATGGGTTATAAGGCTTACCATTTCTATAGTTATTTCCCTTAAACCCTTTTGAAAAATTCTTCTTTAAAAAATTCCCTTATGTTGGTCCTAAATTCTACACCTGACTACTAAAGGGAAGAGCTAGGCCGCCTCACATTATGAATAGTTGGTTTTTTTATTTATGGGTCAGTTAGAGGGTTGGTTTAACAAGACATGAGCATGGTTGGGTTGGCCAAATGGAATAGATGAGGGTCCTCCTTGGTTGGTGTTACACTAAGGACGGTCAAGTGAGACAATAAAGGTAAGAAGAAAAGGAAAACAACAAACCATTCAATGAACAATGTGCTACTAGAAGTTTAAGTCTTAAAATATCATTTAAATGCATTAAACATGTACCAAAAACATAGTCACTCCCACACATTGCAATAAAAACCAATATTCATCAAAGGATAACTATTCTCACAGGTTTCATATTAATAAATACAAGTTATTCAATAGCTGAAGAAAAAGAAATCTACTTTTCACAAATCAAAATTATATTCAAGATAAGAGAAACACATATGAATTTGGACAAAAACACACTGTCATCAATAATAAATTCACTAGGTAGAGAGATTTAGTACATGTAAAGAATAGGTCAAACCATTTGTTGTATTGATCTTCTTCTTCCCAAAAACCGAACCCTTCTCACATACAAAGAATGCCTATTTATCAAAGATGTAGAGACCCTGGACCAATGTGGAACTGAGGCTTAGCTCTACACATCGGTTGTAAAACAAATTATTAACTTAAATAAAACACTCTGCTGGAGTATATTAATGTATACTCCAAGCTTGAATTAATCAAAGAGGGGTGGTTCTTATCACACATAAAATACCACTTATTATTCATGAATTTAAAAGAATTTTGCAATTGAATAACTAGAAATTGTTGCTAGTAATGAAAATAGACTAATGTTATGCTGAAGTAAACTGAGATTTGATAGAAAATGACTAGGAGAGACATAACTAAATTTTGTATTGATCATTGGCATGCATGCGCACTATTGGAGGCCAGTGGATATAACTGAATGTGTTGGAATTTTTTTTCCTCAACTTATATCTTGGAGGAAAGAAGAAAGCCATATGGCGTTTTCCTGAAGTCTCTGATATTCTTCCTGCAATCTAGATTATAGCTTCTCAAGTTCCCTGGTTGTGGCGTTGTAGGGTACGGATTCCAGAACTTATGTTCTGTACCTATTGGTTATCGCCGAACTACTGTCAAATGAGAAATCCGATGACGTGGACTGCCTCAACATTCCCTAGTTTGGCACCCTTTAAAAACTTCAAAATATTCCATTAACAAAGATACGCCACATCATAAATTCAACGTTTCGTAGTTATTGAATGAAAATTATTCATAACTCTCGGAGGTGTGGAATCACATAGTCATTAACTGTCTCTTATGATAATTAACCCGAGATTAAGAATTTAATCATTTCGTTTCTTCGGGACCCCATCTCTTCAAGTTTCAGGACTTCATGATACTGTGTCTTCTCTTGATATAAATATCTCAGAGGACAATCTCCCAGAGCTGACGTGGCAGCCTAACACTACAATAAATACTTTGGCACTTCCGTGCTTTGGATCTTTAGCCTTCGGCGGTTCTGAAAACTGCGCTTTCTCTTGATCAAAAAATCCCAGAGGAAATTTCCCCAGAGAGATGTGGCGGCTGTGACGTCACGACCGATGACATGTCATGAAAAGAAGCATGACACTTGTGACCCAAAAATGAGGTAAATGGTGTGTTGAAAATTCTTTTAATGAGTGCCATGTGTCACCAAAAAGAGCAATTTTCCAGGTGGAATATGCCACGTGTATTCCACATGGGTGCACCACATTGTTTGAAGAAGAATTTGTGTAAAAGGAGCTTTGGTGCTTTGGAACTTCGACCTTCGGGGGTTCTAGAAACTGTGTTTTCTCTGGCTCGAAATCTCTCGTAGTGGCGATCTCTTGGATCTGACGTGTCCATATGAAGTCATTGTTGCTCACATGTAATGAAAAGAGAGTGATAAGTGTCACCCAGAAATAAGTGGGTGATGTAACCCAAATGACCTTAAATGAGTGCCATGTGTCAGTGACTGATGGATGTGACATTTCACCACAAATGAATGTTATGTGTCAGCACAGATGAGCACTATGTGTCTCCATATCTTGGGGTTTGAGGGGTTTCAAATTAAAAGTATTTCTAACTCCCAGAGAACTGGACTAACAAATTGACGTGGCACTTTGGTGCGTCATAGTTCAGAGGATTCAACACATCGAGGCTCCAACATTTCAGCATTCAAAATATTTTTAGTTCTATGTGTGAATATATTCAGGATGGTTGATCTCGCGAAGTGACGTGTCAACATTTTGGGGCTCTGGTGATCTACACTTGACCTGGAACAAAACTTCTCGAATAAACGAACTCATGAATCTGATGTGGCAATGAGGGTCCACTACGACACTTCAGGGCTTTGGCTCTTCGGGGGTTCGTGCTTGTTTTTAAACCCCATGCAATTTTGAAAATATAAATGCATGGGAGCCATTGATATGAATGGACTGTTGGATCTCCATCGTGGAAAATTTACCTTGTTTGTTCTCACAATCTAAGCCCGAAATTAACTTCTTTGAATTGTTGTGTGTTGTCCACAGGTGTTACCTATGCATACAAAGGACTTGGTCGACCAACTTCTTTCTCAATTAGTGATAAACATGATGACAATTATTTTCAAACCAAATCATGACATGCAATTATGATTCAAGAAAATATAAACAATGTGCACAAAGAATCAATCAAGAAAGATAATGATGAAAACCATGTCATTTAGCAATGGAAAACTAACTTGACCAACCAAAAGAGGAATGATTTTTATGAAGGTATACAAGAAAGAGAGAGAGAGGGATAGGGGTGTAGACTTAGGTCTTAACATTGGCTCCAACTGGGGATATCACTTCCCTGTGAGGTGCTAAGAATAGTAGATCAGGTTCCTTACCTCTCAAAACCTTGCTCCCACTTCTTGTAACTTACCTTTGTTTTTGTCTGTCAGACATGTATATCTGCTTCTATTAACATGTGCACTATCTTCACCCTCTAATTCATTTTCAACTATGTTGATAACCAAATCCTTTAAAATAGGGTTCAACATGCTCGCATTTGACCTCAACTTATTAATGCATTTGGAACAAGTTTTTCTTGTTATGGCTTGTACAACATGTTTTTCTCCCTCCTTCTCTGATGACTGTAACATATTCTTCAAACCTCCGAGTTTGCTAGAACCAACTGAGCCTTTCACTAGTGCAAGTAGGTTCCTCATGACTTTTCCTTCGAGGATTTGGCTTGACTTCAATTTTTGTTGTCATGTGAAGCTATTGTATGGAACCCTAGACATGATATTAGCACGCAATTGTGGAGGTTGTTGAGGGTGGTTTGGATCCATACTTCTCTGAATTCCACAATCAACCACCAATTTCCATGTGCTTCACAAGCTATACCATGATTTCAATTATGGAACCGCTCTAGAAGATTAACTTTCGAGCACTTTGTATTTCGACAATGAGTCTGAGTCGTCAATCAGTTTTGCAATCTGTGATCTGGGTGACCCCACTACTTTAGCACCCCTACTAAAGTTTTATCCATCTACCAATTAATATTCTTCTAACCATATTTAGATATGGTGCCATTTTTTTCCTGTCCTCGAAAAGAAGATCAAACCAACAACACTAACAAACCCCAGTTCCTTTGTGGGATATGGAGTCCTTATTCACACGCAAACTAAATAATAAAAATAAAAAAAGGAAAGTGGCTATGGTATAAGAGGGACCTTCCCTCAGTATTTGAAGGAAAATAGTGTTTCATGAAGCGCCCATTTACTGGGCCTCCGAAAATCTTGGTATCATCCAGATTGTAAAGAGGAAATGTATTATTGTCTAGAACCGCAACCACCTTAAAAGGATGAAACCAGAGGTTATCAAACTTACCATGCTAAGACTTTTCTTCCTGTCTGGAATCCCACCTCAGGACCAAGTCGCCTTTTTGAAATATATCCTTCTTGGTTTTCTTGTCAAAAGATGATTTGATCTTTCTCTGGTATGCCTCAATTATCTTATTCAATGCTTCTCTCTTTTGTTGAACTTCTATAATTTGAAATATTCTCATCTAGATGTCATTTGACTCCCCAATTTATTCCTGTAAGAATTTCAGAACTAGTAGACTAAGCTGAGTAGGGAAGAAAAACTCTATCCCATAGACTAGCTGAAATGGTGAGGTTCCCAAGAATCTCTTGGTGTTGATCCTATCATCCCACAAGGCATACATAAGTTTAGAGTCCCAGGATTTATTCTTTCCAGTCAACAAGTTCTTGATGATTTTGATGACAGTCTTGTTTGATGACTTGGCCAACCCAGTCCCCTGAGGATAATAGGGTATGGAATGTGTCAAGGAAATGTTATGGTTTCTACAAAATTCAATCATGGCTTTGGACTTCAATGCATGGGCAATGTATTTTATAATCTTACTAGGGCAGGAAAATCTGGAAAGGATATTGGTTTCCAAGAAGTTCATAATCACTTTTTCAGAGAATTACTGGTGGGCACAACCTTGATCGATTTGGTAAAGTAGTTAGTGGTAGTGAGAATTCACTTGTGCTTCCCGCTGGAGGGTGGATTTATCTCACCTATGAAATCTAATCTCCATTGTTGAAAGGAGCCATTGGTAATGATAGGTTTCATGGGAAGTGAGAGTAATTTATGTTTTCTTGCAAACTTTTGACATTCATTGCATGCCCTTACTGTAGTGAATACATCTGAGAAAAGGGTGGGATAGTAGTGCCTTGCCCTTAGGATCTTGAGGGTTGTATATTTCCAATGTTGTTGTCCTCCACAAACTCCCCTGTTCATATCTATTGTGACTTGTTTAGCTTCATTTTCATCAAGACATTTTAATAGGATGCCAGCAGGATCTCTCCAGTACCGGTTCTGATTTAAAATGCATAATTTTATATATTTTAATTTGAGACACCTAACCCTCATCTTCTTCAAATATGGTGGAAATTATAGATGTTGCAAAAAGTAAACAATATATCCGTACCAAGGTGAATAATAGTAGTTTTCAAATGCCTTCATGTTGTCTTTTCTAGACTATGTCATGGGTGCATCAGATTGGGTGAAGTTCTGATGCAATTCCAATACCTTACAATTTGATTTTGATAATAAGTTGGTAAGTCCTTTCCCTTTAATTAGCTTGGTGGGATTTATGTGTAGGTCATATTCTAACAATTTGAAAATCCATTTCCCTCTTTTCCCTTCACTATCTGGCTGGACTAGAATATCTTTGACACTGCTGCTAGGAACATAGGATGTTATGATAGACTGTAACACATACACTCTGAAGGATTTCAACACTTTGACCAGTGTATAGGCCTACTTTTATAGAATTTAATAATTTATCTCAACATCTCGAAGGAATTTTCTGAAAAAGGCTATGGGTTGTTCATGCCCTTCTTGATTCTTTTGCAGTAGCACAACAACAATGGTTTCCTCGGAGGTGAAAGAAAATATAAATAACTCTTTGGCATAGTCAGGGATGACTAATACAGGGGCTTTAACCAAATCTTGTTTGATCCTTTGGAATGTTGATTTTTCCTCTTGTGACCATTTGATAACAACATCCTTATTCAACATGTTGATGATAGGCCTTATGCTTTCAGCAAAGTTTGGCAAAAATCACCTTAAAAAAGTTATTTTGCCTATAAAAGACTGAATATACTTCTTGTTTCTGGGGATTGTAATTTCCTGAATGGCCTCCACTCTCTTAGGTACTATTTTTATACCTCCCACTGATATGATGTGGCTTAGGAGTTTACCTTATGGCATATCAAAGTGAGACTTCTTGGGATTCAAATAAATCCCATACCTTCTACATTTTCGGAAGATCTGCTCAAGGTGTTGTAAATGCTCATCATCTAATTTGGAGAAAATGGTGATTTCATCCAAATATATAACCATAAATTTTTCTTTCTCCCCCACGAAGGCTACATCCATATACCTATGAAAGGTGTCCCCTACATTCATCAGCCCAAAAGGAATTTTGTCGTACATGAATATTCCTTATGGGGTGGTGAGTGTTTTCTTTTATTTGTTTTCTTCACTCACTGCTATCTGGTTATAGCCAAAGTATCCATCCAACAAGGAAATCCTATGAGCACCTACTACCCTTTGCAGGATATGGTCCATCTTGGACATGGGGTAGTTTTCCTTTAGAGAACACTTGTTGAGATTTCATAAATCAACACACAAGTGTATTTCCCCACTCTTTTTCCTCACGGGAACCAAGTTGGCCACTTAGTATGAGAAACTCACTGGCACCAATTTGGCCACCTCTTTTTCAATTATGGACATCATTATGGGATTAAATTACTTGATATTCTATCTGAATGGATGAGAACCAACCTTCAGAGGGATCTTGTGCTGGATGATGTCAATGTCAAATGTCTTCAAATCCTGATATGACCATGCAAAAATATCAAAAAACTTTTTCATGAGGATGGCATACCTATATTTTTGTTTTGTAGGTAGCTCCTTCGACAATTTGACTATTTTTTTATTTTTAGCAGTCCCAATGTTGCAGTCCATCACTTCCTCTTCTTGATTTATTATGGCAGCTCCTCTAGAGACATCATGACTGCCAAATAACCTTTCTAGTGGAACTAGACCCCTAGGGATGTGTTTTTTTTTAAGTTCCACAATGTTGTGGCCAACCACTTGGTTCAACAACTGAGATTTTTATTGATTCTATGATTCATCATCTTCACCTTATTGATCTATTGAGATACTGGAGATTTCTTCAATGGTCTGTAGAAATATTTGCAGCTCAAAATCATCGCTAAAGACTTGTCGGTGCTTTATGTTGTCTGGTATGGTTTTCCTATGTCTGATTTCCACTTGATACTTGATATTTGGGCCAATGGGAGGTCTGAAGGTGCTAGCAACCAATGCCAAAGGATCTTCTTTCTGATTTTCCTCTTTAGGAATGAAGGAGATATTAAATGCTAGAAAAGAGTTGTCAACCAGGTCCCACACCTCGTTCATGTATTGTTTGAGCCTGTGTTRCTGATATTAATAGATGTTTTTTACTTGAYTTATGATTAACTCAGAATCACCRAAGAATTCCAAACTTTCAACGAACATGTCTTTGGAATCCCTCAATCYGAGCARCATAGCTTCATACTTATCTATATTGTTAGTAGTCTCGAATTCCAACTTATAAGAGATAATTATAACCTCCTTCGCAGGGGAAATGAGGACTATACCAGCCCCATAACCTTATTTTGATGAAGAGMAATAGAAATACATATTCCACACTTTTTTCTGTTGATCTATCAGTGACTGATCTTTGCATTTGATGACTGTAATTTCTGGTTCCTCGTCATTTAGATGAAAAACAGATGAGTCGATGTTTTCCTCAACAACATAAATTGGGTGATTTCTTGGATTCTAATGGTCGATGATGATATAGGCCAATGTGACCTCTCTGTATATCCTCTTGTGTTCTCCTTCGAAAACAGGGATGGTGGCATATATGAGGTCCATTTGTAATGATCCTCCAACATTTTTGGCTCACATCCTAGACAAACACATACCAAACTTGGGGGGAAAGTCAGCCACCACAATGTCCATCACTACACTCTTCATGGGTAACTATGCCAAAGAAACCACCGGATATTTTATTAACCCCAAACATTTGAATTTTTTGGATTCAAAGGAGTAAAGGTCTTGATAGGGCTTGGTGATCTCTAGACCTAGTTCCTCCATTAAAACCTTAGGCATGACATTGTGTGAGACACCTGAGTCCATGAGACAGATATGTAGGATCTTGTCATGGACATTTAGAGATATGTAGAATGGTGGAGAAGCATTAGATCCATCCTCAATGTGTGGGCCCATATTAATGGTTGGGTTCTCATCCTACAAACTAATTACATTAGAAGTTACAATAGAAGTAGGTGGAGGAAAAACCTTCATAATGGATTGTTTGAAAGGATCATTTTTCAACAATTCTGACAGAGGTACATGGATCTTGATCTTTCTCAAATAATTCTCTAGGTTGAATGATTATTGTGGACTATTGGCTTCCTTTAATTCAGGGACATCAAGTTTAAATGGAGGCTGGTGAGATTTAGCCAATGCACCCTTGCTTGGATTTAGCTTGGGAGGAACTTCTGTTTTTCTATTTTGATTAGAGGTTGTCGCTTTGGGAGCGCCTATTATAGGCCTCAAGTCAAATTTATTTTTGGTTTGTACTTGAATAAATCCCTCTTCCCCTATCTCAATATCAAATGGATCTGATAGTTATGCTACCTCATAATCTTGTTGCGTTAAGTGATTGGTGTAAAAATTTATTTCATTGAAAAGTACAACAACATAATCCACAACATCACTATTTTCATCCATATCGTCGATCTCATTGTTTTGGAAAGGAGGTACTACTCTTTAGTCATCAACATTCCTCCTTTCTCTTTGCATTATCTGAGGGGCATCATTCGACCTTACTAGTTTGGATTTTTGTTCCCAACCCCTTGAAAAGCTCTGTTTGGTTGTTTAGATTACCATTTCATCTTAGCTATTTTAAATGTCAAATACTTCAAATTTTTGGTCATTTCATCAAGTTTAGGATCAAATGTGGCTGAGTTAGAGGAGGTGGGTGAATCTCTCTTTGTTTCTTCTTGTCCTTTTCAGATCTAGTCTTTAACCTGTCTGATGCCAAGATGTTGGATTCAACCTCAATTCTCACTTCCTGCATGGACATCAAGGTGGTGGATCTTCTCTCCCTCAATAGAAGAAATAATTCTGCATCAAATGAATTTTCATAAGTGATGTTGGTATAGGCTTCGATTGGTTTTATCTCATCTAGGATCCTACCATACATCTTGTTGAATATCTTGGTGAAGTCTTAAATAGACTCACCATTCTTTCTCTTAAGGGCCCCAAACTCAATGATGGAATACAAATAATCCATTATATATCCACATTGCTTTATGAAAGATTCATCCAATGCATCAATATCTACAATGGAGGCTAGAGGGAGGCCCTGAAACCATTTTCTTACCTCCCCATCAAGGCTTTGTACAAAAAACCTCATCCACACATATGCATAGTTAATGTTAAAGGTGTCTATAAAGATGTAGAAGGCTACCAAATGTTGTTCAACTGTCACATCCCCTTCCCCATTATATCTTGGTAAATATTTCATGTAATCTGTGGCTGGGAGTGCATGTAAGCCTACAAGAAACACTAGGGGTGCATATTTGGAAACAATTATAGCATTCATCGTGTTAGCAACCATTGCTTGGGAAATAGGAATATGAAGATTGATTGAAGATCCATGGGTGGATGCTGGAATGGATGATGAAGTAGGGGCATGAGTTGAACATTTCTTAGGTTCCTTGGAATTGTGATTCTCAGGGATAGCAAATTCAAGATGCTTGTGAAAATGGACAAAAGTAGATTCTTTAGGTGCATCTTTACCCTTGGGGAGAAAGGTATATCTATGAGATAAGGTGGATTTTCTTAGTTTCCTTTCTGGCTTAGATACTACTGTGTCCTTCTTAGGGTTGGGATTAGCCTTAGTTGTTTTGATGTTCTCAAATTTGGATTTCTTGAGTCCTTTTCTAGGGGCCAGTATTTATTTTTTGAAGTTTACTCAGTGCAGTCGCCAAGTGAAAGATGGCAGTCTAAAAGTGTGTGATCTTTGTTCACTATAAAAGGTCATATCTAATCACTGTCATTCTTCCGGGGAAATATATTTTATTACTCTATTCCTCGACAATGACGTCATAAGATGTTGGTCCTAAAGTCTACACCTGACTTCTAAAGGGAAGAGTTAGGCCACCTCACGTTATGAATGGTTGGCTTCTTTTATTTATGGGTCAGTTAGAGGGTTGGTTTACCAATACATGAGCATGGTTGGGTTGGCCAAATAAAATAGAGGAGGGTCCTCCTTAGCTGGTGGAACACTAAGGACAAGCACGTGAGACAATAAATGTAAGAAACAAAGGAAAACTACAAACCATTCAATGAACAATCTACTACTGGAAGTTTAAGTCTTAAAATATAATTTAAAGGCATTAAACATGTACCAAAAATACATTCACTCCCACAGGTTGCAATAAAACCAATCTTCATCAAAGCATAGTTGTTCTCACAGGTTGCATATTAATAAAGACAAGTTATACAATAGATGAAGAAAAGGAAATGTACTTTGCACAAATAAAAACTATATTCAAGATAAGAGAAACACATACAAATTTAGACAAAAACACATTGTCATCAATAATAAATTCACTGGGTAGAGAAATTTAATCCATGTACATAATAGGTCCAACCAGTTTTTGTATCGACTTCTTCTTCCAAAAAATTGAACCCTTCTCACATACAAAGAATGCCTATTTATCAAATATGTAGAGGCCCTAGACCAGTGTGGAACTGAGGCTTAGATCTACACATTGGTTGTAAAACAACTTATTAAGTTAACTAAAACACATTGTTGGAGTATATTAACATATACTCCAAGATTGAATTAATCAAAGAGGAGTGGTTCTTATCACACATAAAAGATCACTTATTATGCCTTAATTTAAAAGAGTTTTGTAATTGAACAACTAGAAACCGATGATAGTAATGAAAATAGATTGATGTTATGTTGAAGAAAACTAAGATTTGACAGAAAATTACTAGGAGCAACATAATTGAGCTATGTATTGAGCATTGGCATGCATGCACGTTGTTGGAGTCCACTAGAGATAAATAAATGTGTTGGCAGTGTTTTTCCCCAACTTATCTCATGGAGGAAAGAAGAAAGTCATCTGGAGTTTTCCCAGAGTCTCTGATATTATTCATGTAGTCTATATTATAGCTTCTCGAGTTCCCTGGTTGTGTCGTTGCAGGGTCTGGATTCCAAAAAAAAAGTTCTGTACCTGTTGGTTATCATCGAATTGCTGCCAGATGAGAAATTTTATGACGTGTAATGGCTCAGAGTTCTCTAGTTTGGTGCCCTTTCCAAACTTCAAAATATTCCATTAACGAAGATATGCCACTTAGAAAATTTGATCTTAGAGAGTTCTTGAATGCAAAGTATTCATATCTCTCACAGTCATTAATTGTTGTTTATGCTAATTAACTCGAGATTAAGACTTTAATCATTTTGTTTCTTCGGGACCCCGAATCTTCAGGGTTCTGAACTTCAGGAGACTATGCCTGGTCTTTATAGAAATATCCTGAAGGACAATCTCTCAGAGGTTATGTGGTAGCCTAACACTACAACAATGACTTTGGCACTTCGATGCTTCAGAGATTTGGCCTTTGGTGGTTCTGGAAACTGTGTTTTTTCTTGATAAAAAACTCTTGGAGGAAATTTCCCCGGAGTGATGTGGTGCCTCTGACATCACGACCGATGATGTGTCATGAAACAAAGGGTGACATGTGTCGCCCAGAAATGAGAAAATGGCATCCTAAAAATGCTCGTAATGAGTGTCACGTGTCACCAAAAAGATCAATTTTCCAAGTGCAATATGCCACATGTGTGCGCCACGTTGGTCAAAGAATAATCTGCATGAAAGGAGCTTC
>SNQJ01S0121048.1:16004-27091 GCA_010110895.2 Picea sitchensis
AGTCACTTCCTCATTTAGCCTTTTCCTCTAGATTGTTTTCACGATTTGGAAATGCATCCTACATTCTTGACCCCATAGCCCAAAGGTCATCTTCAGCTCTTCAACAACTTTATTAAAACCCCAAAACAAACAAATTCTAGCCATCGATTTCCATAGATGTATCAAGTGACACGAGAGAGCCCTCTCTCAGTTGAGCAGGCTAGTGCCTCAGCTCTAAAGCTAGTTGAAACAGTTACCTCTGTCGTCTGTCTATTCAGCCGAACAGAATTTACAGAATGTTAACAATGTCTTTGTTGTCACAAGAAGGAATTGGAGCTGACACAAAAGATTATTAGGTCGTTATTCCAAGACATTACCTATGATGTTTCCTTTGTATCACTCTGATGGCTAATATGAATGCGGGCTCATGCAGAATTGTTGGGCTCATACACAGTCCCCATGGGTTCTACGTACGGAGGCCAGGTCCTGAGAACCCATTTACTGTCGTTGGTTCGACTCTAGGCCATGGTGTTAATGGCACTGTCCAGAAGGGAAGGGGATGTTATATACATGGGGTGATCTCTACAATGAGTTTCGACTCCCCCGTATCTAGCAATAACCATGCTAATAACTTCTCGGGCATGTTGCTTGAAAGCTTTGTTATCTCCACCTCGATTAAGCTCTCGATGTTTAATGTGCATGTGTGTTTGGTGTTGTCTAATCACCACCTATGACATCATGTGTTGTGACCTCCAACCATGTGTCTCATGGGTGAGTGTGATCATTATAACGGAAAATGGCAAGTTATCACCTCATCGAGGAATAAAAAAATATAGTATTGATTTAGTTGGAAGAAATAAATACATAATTGTTTTTTTTTAAATGTAATATTAATTTCGTCGATAAAAATAAATATATAATTATTTATTATTATTTTTCTATAAAACTTTTAAACAAAGTGAATTCGTAAGTCAATAGTGAGTATATGACATTTAATTCAAACAAATAGTGAAACAATCACAAATAATTCATTGTAAAAATTTTCCAAATAAGTAGTAAAACCATAAACAAATAGTGAAACAATCACAAATAATTCATTGTAAAAATTTTCCAAATAAGTAGTAAAACCATAAGAAATAAAGGTGGATCAATCACATTTATTTTAAACAAGTAATTGATCCGTCAAACACGTGGTAGATGAATCACGTTTAATTCAAACAAGTAATGGATCTATCAAACAATCGGTGCATCAATCACATCCATTAAATATAATCCATTGTAAAAAATTCCAAATCAAACAAGTGATAGATCTATTAAAAATAAAAATTTCAAGAAAGTATGGGAAAGAGTCAAACCTTCCAAACGAGGTGGATCAATCTCATTTAATTAAAAAAATAGTAAAACCATGAAAGATACTCCGTGTAAAATTTTCCAAACAAGTAGTGAACTCATTAAAAGAAAAATAGAACATTGTGTTATTTTTTAAGTTAAGAAAAGACATTATTTTCATTTCAAATATAGAATTATAACAATATATCTCTTATCATCAAATATTAAACAAAAGGAAAGACATTATTTTCATTTCAAATATAGAATTATAACAATTTAAGAAAACAAAATTATTAATTAAAAAAAAGTTGGATTCTCTAAAATACAATTCATTTTTATTTCACGAATTATATGGTGTTGGTTAGTTGTTCTACGAAATGGTTTTTTTCTTCGAAATTTGGCGATATAAATTTACACGAATCACTATTTTTTGTTGTTCAGAATTCATTTATGAATGCATAAATGAATTTAGCATGTTGAAAAACTCCTAGGGCACTCGGATTGTACATAAATAATCACTTAAATCTACGAATCCAACAATTTCTTGCCGGATTTCGGGTAAATATTCCCGGAAAAAAAAATCATTTCTTAGAATCTTTAGCCTACGGCATTATCTATTAATTAAAAGGAAACGTGTATGATGATAATAGTTATTGTCATTTTCCAAATTAAAATATCCATATATGCACAATAGTTATATGAAATATTTGATATAAAATTGTTAAATATAATTCAAATAAGTGTTTTGTAGATTAAGAATAAATATTTTTTCAAGGAAATTCAATGGATGCTTCTTCATATTTGTGAATAGAAGTTCTAGTAATCTCATTTCCATGGATTAGTGCACCTAAACTAGGTGTGTTCAAACCAAACATCACTCAACACAAACCTAGCTAAATGCTCAACAACATTGAGTTAGATTAAGAATAAACATAATCATGATGGAGGACATCTAAACCATGATAGTGGCTAGTAATCACAAGGGACTTGACCATATTTTAACCCATGACCTATGGCCTTCACATCGGAAGCATGCAATAATAATAACTATACCTAAAAAAACTAGGTTTTCCATATATATATGATGATGATGATTAACATCCACCAAGACCAATTGGTCTATCAGACCTTAATAAGGTAAAAGATTTCTTCACTTTTTTTAAAATTGTATTTCTATGCTCGAAAACCATTGAGAGAAGCGTTCCAAGATCACCATAGTTTTGATGACTTAGGAGGTTAGGAAGATTGGTAATGTGGAAAATATTTTTAAATTGGGATCTAAAATGGGTATAGGCAGGGAAATCAAAGAGGAAGTGTTTTTCATCTTACCCTCTTAGTGTCACAAAGGTGACATATTCTTTCATCCTGTGGTGTTTTGGGAGTTTTCCAATGCCCAGTTTCACTATGTAGCACGTGAGAGTTTGTTCTTATTGTTTTTCTTCTTTGCACTTTTCAAAACTGAGAGGAAATTTTGATCTTCTAAATTAGGGTTGACTACCTCCTTATAGTATCTTAATTTCCTTTTATCCACTAATTCTTTATTGCACCACATATTCTCCTTAAATTTAGAAGTGATAATATTTGTAATATTATTGATATTTTGCATGATGGATTCTTATTGTATTCCCCAATGATTTAGCCAAGATTTGGCATCTTTATGCCATCCTCGCTTAAGTCGCTAGTGATTTTGGCTAGAGTTTGAAGCAATTTTGGGGAGCCTCTTGTCATCTATGTTGTTTATCTTATTCTTGTACGTTAGGTATCTAATTGTAGAAATGTTACGATTGGGTGAAAGGCTTGCTTCTATGAGGAGGATAGGATAGGGTGTATTGCCCTTAATTTTGAGATTATAAGTTATATAATTATTTTCGATATGTTCTATCTTTCTCCAGGATTCTCTAGATATATTGTGACCCCAAACTTCACATCCATATAAGATAACTAGAGTGACGAGAGTGTGAAAAATGATTTTTTCTTTATCCAAAAGAAAAATGTATGTGTTTATATATATATATAGAGAGAGAGAGAGAGAGAGAGAGAGTTAACATAAAAAGAAAGATATTTTTTCACCTTTTTCATACAAGAGTAAATACTTTACTCATTGATATTGTGGTAATTT
The DNA here is from genome assembly GCA_010110895.2 of Picea sitchensis. Lineage (NCBI taxonomy): Eukaryota > Viridiplantae > Streptophyta > Pinopsida > Pinales > Pinaceae > Picea > Picea sitchensis. The sequence continues at coordinate 19,432 of SNQJ01S0121048.1, forward strand.
TTATATCTTGCTTTACTATAGGAATATATTTTAAAAATAAATAAATAAATACGTGTATACAACCTTCACAAGAACTATCAAAATTCAAAATCGGATTAGTTATCTACCAAAACTCCCATGTGTATAAACTACCTCTAGAGAATCTTTACATAAATGGATGTAAAACAATGTCCATGAGCCAAAAATCACAATGACCCTTGCCCCAAGAATAAATAGAGTTTTCCTACATTATTATTGGGAGAAGCCCCACATTGGGCACATGATAATTATGATCATTGGGGGTTGTCCCCCAATCTATACCAATTGACTTTGTTTTCACAACTATCATATTCCACCCATCATCACTCATCTAAGGAAGTTTCTCATTTTTTGAGATTGCAAGTGTCAATGTGGAAAAATTATCATTGTTTTGACATGAGGAGGAGCCTAGTTGTGTCTCATTTCCTTCCTTTCCCAAAGGACCCTATGAACTTCATGATGTGGTTGACCCTCAAATCTCTATGACTTTAATGAGTGAGTAGATTTGGTTGGGAAAGATTTAGGTGACTCACTACTCAGCAAGGGCTACCTCTCTAGAACTCTGATTGATAGATGGTGCATCTCCACTTGATCCTTATTACTTGTATAATGATCTTAAAGGACATACTCACTCGTATTAGGGAGCCATCAAACTATAAAAAGCATATTGCATGCATCTCCTTATTAATAACCCCTATTCTTCTTCAATATGAAAAACAAAATTTCAACATGAATAATTTTGTGTTATGTTTGAAATTCTATAACCAAAAGGAATTTGTCTCATAAGAGTGTTACCCTCTTGGAAACATGCACAACTAAAAGTTTGCTATAGAACAACTCAACTTAACCCTAGGAAAACTTAGCAAGGGGATAGAATCTAGAATAATAAAAAAATGCTCTTTGGTGTTTTAGGGTGACCACATTGTATCAAGTATGCTTTCCATGACTAAAAACCATGTGAAAAAACTTGTTTAGATTTTATCTTTGGTTTCTAAAGGCCAGATGTAGTGTAAAGAGCCATGTCTTATGTTTAGACTTAAGCTTCCAAATATTATCCACATTACCATCCAATGTTGGCTTTGAACAAAACCTTGTATATCCATCAACAAACTTATATCTAGTAAAGATATTAATATTATTCTAGATCTAGGTTTAATTGTAACATATTTATAATAGACATTTACATTTTTTCTTCAGATCGGTTCTACAACATAAAAGCATGCCTATAGTCAAGGTTAATGATTGTTACTTATATTTTATCACAATTTATTTATTTATTATTTAGCTCGTAGTGATATTTGATCAAATAAATCACTTTCTAAAGCACCTCCTCAAAAAGATGCAACAACGTATGTTTTCTCTTATGTAGAACCGAGGTTCACAGAGATTGACCAATTAAGGTTTGGTATAGTCTAGCTACGTTGGCATTGTCAACATTCTAAAGGAAGGAGGTCTCACCTAAGACATGTTTGATTATTTCCTTTAAATATTATGTAGAACATAAGGAAAGGATAGGAGCATATTTTCCATTTAATAGTTCTTTAATTTTTAATCATCTTAAATGCAAAACCTTAAAATCTCAATTAATATAAGCAAACATTTCATGGACATAGAAGCAAAGATGTAAACATCATATATATAGCAAATCGTAGAAAATATATATGAAGCACGTCCATGAAACTCCATTGTATTAGATGTCAAAGATAAATCCTTACATCTAGGCCGCATATTTACAACAAAACATAGATAGGATGAAATTGTAGGTTTTAAACATTTACAGTATAGCAATGCACATACAGATTATTTATAAAACATAAAGAAAATAATAGCAGTCACACATAGTACTCAGAAATTTATCCTAGAAACCCTTAACTAGGAAAACCAAAAAATGTTTTGAGTTGCACCTCTAACTCTCATTGTATTAACTTCACCATTACAACACAATATATAGGATCCTATGACAACCAAAACCCTAATCCATTGACCTGGATTATATTCCTTGAATGAAATTACATTACAATGGGTTGAAAAACCATTGGCCAAAAAACACCAAAAAAAGGCCAATGGACCAAAAACAACCCAAAACAATTTCTTGTGGGATATGCTCTTGAACCCCCAAACAAGGGGGGTTGAGTGGCCCTCCCTTGTTCCCATTCCAATGTACAGTTCATGGGATAATCATGCAAAGAATATAACACATACCCAATAGAAATTATCTCACTTATCATACTAATATTGAACACAATAACCTCCTTCAAAATAGCTAAGAAAGCATTTTTAGCCTACCATAGGTGGTTACAAAGGCTTCTAGAAGAGTCTAGAAGTGAAATGTATTTCCCACTCAATACAAGATTCCCCATGCCTTTAAAATCAAATGAAAGTGTCTTCAATTTCATCTCCTTTATGGACATTCCAACTAATACTTAGGTTTCCACGCATCCTTCTCAACTATCTGCATACTCAATACTTTTTGGATCAATTCTCCACTTGTATCATCCATCTCCATCTACTATGTTTTTGTGTTTTTGCAAAAATTCCAAAACTTTACATAACAATTCTTGACCACACTATCCAACTTGTCCTAAGTTAGGTTTAACAGCTAATATTAAAAAAGTGGCTCAACTGTGAGAAGTATCTAGATAACATCATCTTAGAACTAAGAGTAGGTACCAATGGAATTCCAATTATTCATGACATCTATAACTTGATAAACAATTTTTTTAGTACCCACTTCTATCATATTCTCCTCTRCCAAGGCTTTCTCCAAAAGTGATTTTATCTTACAGTGGCACATTGCTTAGTGTTATTCATGACTATGAACTATTCTTAAGAAATTATGTCAAGCTCTCTTGTAATGTTCCARAATAACTTCTTATGRTCTTCCAAGTCATTGAGTTGTATGGAAATATGCTCTCATTTTCTATTCACCAATAGTCTTTGTAGCTTCCTAGTATATTTGGTCATACTCGTCTTGGAAGATCTCTAATTCTTCCTCAATTAATTTCTCTTTGGCACTATAATYTCCTTATACTTTTTCAACTTCACCCATAATGAATGACTCTTCCTCACTATTTAATATAGTTGTTKTAATTGGGTTTAGGCTTTGATGAGATTAGTGGTGACCATACTGTGAATTTTGTTCTTTCAAGCCTCTACCTCTTCCTCTTATTATATGTATTCCTCTTACTCTATTTATTTTTTTTGTGACTTTAGCTTCTAGTTGTATTTCTAGTAGCTTTGTGACTTGTCTCTACCTCACTTCCTCTACATTTTATTGGTATTACAAAGTTTTTCATGTTTTCTCTACTAACTATAAGGTAGTGGTAACCTTGGTGATTACATAACACTCTCTTGCTACGATCTATGTGGCTTCACTAATAAATGACAAGACTTATGCACAGAAATTCTCCAACTACTCCTACACCACTACAATAGCCTCATGTATTGTGGTTTCTCTATCCAACACATCCTCAACTTTTTTTTTTCCATATCTCATGTTGTTCTTTATCCAAGCCTACTTTATCTTTCATCATGGCCTCTTGCATATTATTCTACTCATATGTAACGTAGATCTCTTCTCGTTATATCCTTACTTTCTCTACTTGGTCCTTCAATGATAAATTGTATTCATAAAGGTCTTGCAAACACCCTTTATTCTATATTCATGAAGGAATTTATGTCCTGTCAAGATCACTAACACTACAAGGAGAACACTTTGTAGTGGAGGTTTTTACGGAACGTCCCCAAAAAATGTGTCCCTTCTCTATTTATAGCAGAATCTGTTAGTGGAGGCAGGAGGTCGAAGGTTTTTGCAGAGGTTTTTTTAACAATGCACCTATAAGGTACAAATGCACCAATGCACACACAATATAAACGCCCCAATGCTTCAACATTAAGGTGCACTATTATCCGCTAAAAACAAAAAAAATATAGCGAAGGTGGGTTGTTGGGTCTCATTTTTTACATCCACGGTTACCTTAATCCTATGCCTTATATTGATTTTGTTTCCCTAAAGATATCAGTAATCCATTCATTTTGCATGATGATCTACCCATTTGACTGTTCCTTGGTGTACATAAGGTAATTAATGATTAATCATATGATTTGCATGGTTTATTGATAGTTAGGACAATTATCTATATGTTTCATGCCATCTAACAACATTGTTATCGAAATTGTATCAAGACAGGGCATTTGGTACTAATAAGACCAGGCATCGGTACTAGAAATACAGGTATCTGGTACTCACACTCCATGTCATCCAGTACTCGCGATTCAGCTCATCCGATACCAAAATGTTCCAAAATTCGTCTAGTACCAAAATGTTCCAGAAAATCATTCGGTACCATAATGTTCTGGGTCATCTGGTACATGCGTCAATGATCCATCCGGTACCAGAATMTACAAATCTAAACGCCATTAAATGAATGGATCTTTAGATGAGCTTGAGGAGTCAGTTGGTGGTTGAGATCACCTATTTTGAGTCTATACAATATTCATTCATCCTCATGCACTTCGTGTCATGAGGATGAAGTAACTTTCAAAACGAGAAAATCATGTATTAGACTTGATGCATTTACTTTTACATTATCTATTACCTCGATTGTATCAGGTTCTTTCCCTTATAAAGAGGGCATGTAGGTGACTAAAGGGGAAGTCGAATAATGTTATGCTGAAATATTTGTTTATGAACATATCTTTGTTGTAGACTTATTTGTTGGAAATTAATATGAAGTGGAATTTATTGATCCTATGTGTTATTTAAGTTTATTATCTCGTGAGATATTTTAATCTTCCCTGTTGGCATCAGCAAGGGCCCATCGTGTTGACGATTAAAAATYGCAAYGAGGGTTTTCCTGCAAATTATTGCTAAAGCCTATTATTATAAGCTAACAAGATAAATAATACTAGTAGGTGGGACCCCCTTGTAGATTGGGAGATCAGATATGGTTCTTATTTCATGTTTATGTTGCTATTCGACATCACTTACAGGGTTCTACATGATTGATGAAATCTTGATTTTATTGGCAATGAATAAGGCATATCATGTGTTGGTTCCGATTGCGACAAATGAATAATGGATTAATCATGTTGTGTGTTGTTTCAATTGCTCTAGGCTCTAATTTCATGTTACGATGGCCTATTTTATCCATTGTTATCCTTGCTATATGTTCCTGGTTCATTACTATGACACCTGCACAAGAGACATGTTAGTAACAACACATAAGAAGTAGTTGAAAAGAGATAAAAGCAATATAAACAAAGGCAAAAGGAAGTGATTAAACTATGCTAATATGCTACTCTACATGCATTGAAATTAAAATATCATTGTTAATCCTAGCTAACAAGTTAATAGTTATGTGATTTATTGAGTTATAATAAACATGGTTGATATGTTTTATGGTATAGTTGGCAATGGTTAAATGTGATATGGGTGGCGCGTTTGAAAAGTGATGGGTGTTAAGTTCGATGCATAGATTTATTAAGCGGATTAATGAAAGGTTGGTTGGCATGTACTAAGGAATTGAATGAGTGGGGGTGAAGGTGACGTGCATTTACTGCACGTCACTCATACTCCTTCCACACCTTCTTTTCACCATACCCAATCGTTCATTGTTATGGGGTTTACTGGTTTTGAAACACTTGCATCATTACGTATGGTTTCAACTTGGGTCTGGGTTCGTTCATATTGTTGATGTTTGCGCAGTAGGTTACGATGGTGGTAATTCCAAGGGGCTTGCTTAAGGTTGATTTCTACTCCTCGGATTTGTTTTATCTCGGCATTCTTGGGTTGATTGGGAAAACCATGAGGGTTATACCCTGCGTGTTCTAAGTGTTGTTATAGGACCGAAGTGAAGCCTTTCTCCTATTTTCATAGTCTCTTCTATCACAGGATTTGTCACCCTGTCTGCGAGTTAGTGGAGGTATGCCCTGTGTGTGCGCCGTTGGAAGTTCTCACCCGATGGTGGGTGTCGATTCTAGTTTCCCTATGTTGGTCCACGTGGCGAATCCTTGATTACTCAAAGCCCGGTTTTGATAAAGGGAACCATTTATTTCATGTTGGATACATGGTTGATGGTTATGAGTTAGTGGTGCATCGTCATTGGCGTTCTATTGTTGGCCCATATTTGTTGATTATCTTGACAATGGTTGTGGTTATTGGTATTTAGTCACTACAATTGGTTATTATAACAGTCTAATTGATAAGCTCAGCATTGTTAATTGGTTGATTGGAGAAATGGGATCGAATGCACAATCGATGTCTTTTACATGGTGATTATTGAATTGTTAACCCAACATTAGTTTTAATTGATTAAGTCACGGCAATGTTTTCGCGCGTGATGCGTGGGTATGTGTATCATTCCTACAACATGTTAGGTTGAGTTAATGATTGTTGTGACTGTGTGTTTTAAATTTCCAATGGGAGTATTGCAATTGTGGTAATTATGGCATAGCCAACCACTGTATATGTTATGGATATTATTGATTGCGCCATCAGAGATGGTCACGGGGTTTTTTTTAAACAATATGGTTTTGTTGCAATTTGATCAATTTGTGAGATAAGATCAGGCATATTGTTGTTGCCTCATTGTATTGGATTGATAGCCCAACATCATGGATGTTTAAATTCAGAGTAATTAGACCTCTACAGTAAAAAATAATCTTGTGTTTTTGTTGAGTGGTATGTGTATCCTACAACATCGTATGAGTTGGAATGGTGATTGTTGTTACTGTGTGTTTAAATGGAAAGACATGATTATTATATTGATAGTTGTGTTTTATTATCCACTGTGCATGTTTGATGAAAGGAACGGGTTCTGTGGAAGTATGGTCTCATTGCAATTTAATTGCTATTTGGAATTGAAGGATGAAATCGGTCATGCTTTTGTGTCTATGTTTGATTAAGGAAATATTTCATGGAAAGGTGTTGATTTTTTATGTTGAACAAAGTTGAAATAAGTGACTGTGTATTCATTAGGAAATTGTTTTAAAACAGTAAGTGGGAAAATGAGAAGAAACAAAACTCTTTTATAGGTTGTTATGGAAGGTATATTAGCTTGTTTTGATGACACTGTGTTAAATATTTATTGATGAACAATGAGCAAGTTAATACACAGAGTTGATTGAATTTTACACAGTAGTTTTTTAAATTGATCATAGCAATCATTTGGTTGGTATTGGATATTTTGCGCTGGATATAAAATGGTTTTATGGATCACTCAATTAACTTTATGAACAGTATCTTCTCTCTTTCCCTACCATTATTTTTATTTTCTCTAATTACAACCCCATCGCCTTTCCACATTCATTTTTCACTCCATGTTCTAAAATTTAATTACAGTCAAGAAGAGTTTTGTATTGAAGCCGTTTGAAATTGTAGTTTCTTGGTTAGATCACAATGATATATTCTTTGGTTTTCATTATAGTTGATTGTTTGTTGTCTTTGATCAGTAACAATGTTTCTTTTCCCCCTCATTTTATCATGTTTCACACAATACAAACCCCTCGCATATCCCAGGACCTTTTGTTTACCCCCTACTCATTGACAATAGTTAAAACAATTTATATGGATTGGATTGCATGAGTCTGATATGTTGTTGAGCCAAAGTATATTTCATATTTTTAAGGAGTTGTCATGTAT
>SNQJ01S0121049.1:0-27091 GCA_010110895.2 Picea sitchensis
AGGTCAGATGTGACACGAGTGCATTTGCAATTGGAGCAATCTTGAGCCAAGACGATAGGCCGATCACATACTTCAGCGAAAAACTGAATGAAGAAAAGATTAAGTACTCCACATATGACAAAGAATTCTATCTAGTCATATAGGCATTGAAGAAGTGGAGACACTATTTGGTTCCCAAGGAGTTTGTTTTATACAGTGATAATCACGCTTTGCAATTTGTGACTCGACAGGAGAAGTTGAACCAAAAACATGCTAAATGGGTTGAATACATGCAAAATTTTACTTTTGTGATTAAGCATATTTCTGGAACTGCTAACAAAGTTGTTGATGCTTTGAGCAGGAAATGTTTTCTTATGCATGAATTCAGAGTCAAGACTTTGGGTTTTGATAACCTCAAAGAAATGTACAAGGATGACCCAGATTTTAAAGAGGCATATAAAGCATCTGAGAATCCAATTCTCAGGGACAGAAGCCAATGGATTGAATACATGATCCAGGATGGATTATTGTTCAGGGGAAATCAACTATGTATTCTGAAAGGCTCCATGAGGGAGAATCTGCTGAAGGAAAAACATAGTGGAGGATTGGTCGGACACTTCGGTCATGAAAATATGTTATTAAAGTTGAATGGATCATATTTTTGGCCAGGGATGAGGATAGATGTCAAGTAATTTGTGGACAAGTGCAGAATTTGCCAGCACACAAAAGGAAAAAGACAAAATACAGGGTTATACTAACCATTACCCATACCAGAAAGGCCGTGGGATGCAGTGAGCATGAATTTCATATTAGGACTGCCAAGGAAACATAGAGGATATTATTCAATCTTTGTGGTAGTTGAAAGATTTTCAAAAATGGTACATTTCATACCATGCCAGAAAACCAGTGACGCAACTCATATTGCGAACCTGTTTTTCAAGGAAGTCGTCAGACTGCACAGCTTGCCAAAGAGTATCGTGTCTGATCGAGATACAAAGTTCGTAGGGAATTTCTGGAGGACCTTATGGAGGAAGTTGGGGAAAAATTGTCTTTTAGCTCAACATATTATCCTCAGACGGATGGATAGACAGAGGTCATAAACAAGATCTTGGGAGATTTATTGAGGAGCTTAGTGACTGAAAACCATATTCAATGGGATCACATTCTGCCACAGGCGAAATTTGCTTACAATGATTCAATCAATAGAAGCATAGGGCAGAGTCCATTCCAGATTGTATATGGAATGCAGCCAAGAGGAGTATCTGAATTGAAAGAGGCAGATCAAGATGAATTCAGGAGTGCTAGTGCAAAGGACTTTGCAGAAGGAATGAAGGAGCTTCACAGCCAAATTAGGAGCGATTGCAGAGTTCAAGTCAAGAATATAAGTGTAGATCAGATCAACACAGGCAAGAACTTCAATTTGAAGTTGGTGATTTGATTCTTGCGCATCTGAGGAAGGAGAGGTTCCCAAGGGGAATGTATAATAAGATGAAGATGAAAAAGATTGGACCAATATGAAATTGAATTACCTAATGGGGTTAGAATCTCACCGATATTCAATGTTGCGGATTTCTACCCTTACAGAGCTGAAGAAGCAGGAGTAGAGGAGGAACATAAAGAAATTCAATGGACAAAACAAATGCCTGTAGCTGAAAAGCCACAGAAGGAAAGCATAATTGACAAGAGGATTAGCAGAAAGACCAGGAGAAAGGAGTATTTTGAATACTTGGTCAAGTGGAAGGGACATCCAGTTGAAGATGCCAATTGGGAGGATGAAGAAGAAACTCATAAGCATGGAAAAACCGTGCAAGAGATCATGAACAGGAGTTCAGGAAAATTTTCAAGCGAGGGAGTATGATGCAGGAGCATCGTACAAAGCCAAAGCTGAAGCACGTGCCTAGCCAAAGGAACAACTGGATGTGTAGATGGGAAAAAGGAGCACGCTTTTATGAAAACGTTTTAAATTTTGAAATTCGAAGCATTAATGTAATAGCTAGGAAAATGTGTACTTACATTTATGTCTTGGAGATATGAACAGATCTGGAGAGATTACTCTCATCTGTTGGATGTATTAGGCATTTAAGTCTGCTAATGTAAAGTAGGTAGATATGAATGTTAGATTAGAAAGTTTTAGAAGCATAGGAGGGAAAATGAATATAGACACCCTCACCCTTGTATCATTGTGACGAGAGATGATCATTCATAATTCATAAGCTGGAGAGTTGTAGAAGAGAGTTGTAGAGAAGAACCCATGTACAGGAGCACTTGAGTTAATATATGAAGCTTTGACTCAATTTTCATGGTGTTGTGATGCTCAATGTTTACATTTTTTGAATGCTATGTTTACAATTGTTTTGTTTCTCTGTTATGCATTTGTTTCAATGTTGTGTTGTGTGTATGATTTGAAGTTGAGTGTATGAAGTTTGAGAGAGGAGAAGAATGAGTTTTAATTATTTCTCTTCCTGAGAAGTCCTGCAAGGAGTGCAATGAACATCTGTAAGGTGTGCGTTGACGAGGGTCTGAGTTTTATATTAGAAATCTTAGGAGAGATACCATTGTTCTCATACTAGCTGAAGTGCAGGTGAAGCACAAAGTCTTGCAAGGTGTGTGAAGGCCAATTGAAGCCTTGGAATTTATAAATCCAGAAGGAAGGTTGGAGGACCAATGTTGCAAGGAGTGCATAGGGTTGGAGACTCAAATAATCAGAGGTTATTTGAAGATTTTCCACAAGGAGTGCGAGCAGGGATCCTTTTGGGAAGATTGAGTTTAACAGTGAAAGATCAGGAAGGATAACATCTTTGAAGTGTTCAAAAGGAGACGAAGATCGAAAATGTCTCATAAAATTTAAGTTCATGAGGGAGAACACCGAGTCGTTTGGATAGGAGTCATTGAGAAGTGCATTTGGTGATCAGAATTCTCCATGGAGAACTCGCGAAATTGTGAGGATCGTAGGATCCAGAGGAGTTGTAAGGTGGTTAGGAGTTGGACGAATCCGCCACCCTGTCATCAGGAATCAACGTGGATCGTCGATCGTGGTCTGTTTGAGCCATCAAATCATTTCGGGAATTCGGGAGTCGGGACCCATAAGTTCAGAGTGTAGGTCAAAACCCTTGGTCATTCAAACTCTTGGTTCGTGAAAGGGATATCAGCAGTGGAATTTCAGAATTTTGATATTTTGAAGTTCGGCATACCGAAAATTATGATGACAAGGAGTCGAGGCCCTCTATATTGAAAAGCCCGAAGTCGTGAAATGTGAAGTATCCTTGAAGGGAATTTTGGCATTTCGGGGATCGACATTTCGGCATTTCCATTGACAAGGAGTCAAGGCACTTTACACTGAAAATGTCGAAGTCATGAAACACAAAGTATTTTTGAAGTGGTGTTTTGGCATTTTGGCAATTCAGGGTTCGGGAAACCAAAAGGCAGTGATTTGGAATCGAGAATTTCAAACACCCGATTTGCAAAATCCCGGAAAGAGCCATTTCAGCGCTTTGGCATTTCAGGGTCCAAGAAGTAGAGGAGACAAGTGATTTTTTACATCGAGAGTTTCAAAACCCCGGTACACCAAATCCGGAAAAAGGTTCACTATTTCGAAATTCAGGAATTGGTGCAATAAGTGAGTTGGGATCGAGAATCGCGAACTCCTGGTATGTGGAGTCCTGAAAGGCCATTGATCGCACATTCCATGGGATGTTGAACCCATTTCGACATTTTGACATTTAAAGATTCTGGGAATCATAAGGCAAGAGGAACGGTTGTTAGCTGTTCGCTCGAAGTCCTGAAAGCCGAAACAAGTGGGTGATAGGTGGCAAGTGTTCTTCGTGTGGAGTCAATCTTCATTAACGTTTCAAATTTCAGCGATTGTAAAGGTCGTGTCATAGCGTTGAGAACCTCTAACTCCTGAAACCTGAAGTCCTTTGTGGCTCAAACAAAGGGTTTGATTAACCCTTGGCATGGTTTTAGTGAAGATCCTATGCGAATATCGGCTTGAGGGCAGGGGGTCTATGTCATCACTCTTGGGATTTGTGGCCAAATCCACTACAGTTGTAGCATCTCATGGAATTACAGTGAACAACAATATGTCCTACTTCATCACATCTCCAACACCTTATGGTGTTATAAAATCTTCCATTATATCTCCTTTCATAAGATTTACATTCAAAATATTTGTGACCATATTCATTACATGAATAAAAATGCCCATGAAAAATACTTTCATACCTTTGCTTTGGTGTCCCAAAGATGGCTTCTTGATGTCTTCCTTGCTTTGTTCTTATGAAATGTTTCTTGCCTTGTGTAGATGGTTGTTTTGCAACATTGTCTTCCTTATTTGATGGACTTACCTCATGCTTCTTTGAGGTGCTTGCTTCAACATGTGTAGCTTCTTCTTTGTATCCAATACCTAATTTATCATATGGTGATCTTTGACTTTCCAAGATCTCATACAATATTTTTGAGCTATTCAAGAATTTGTTTGACTTCTCTACCTTCTCTCTAAGGTCAACAACTTCAGCTTCTAACTTATCACATGACTCTTCCTTTTCATTAATTTGATTCTTCAAAAGTTCTTCTACTCTTTTGGATTCTTCAATTTGGGTCTTCAGATGAATAACAGTTTCAAATTTTTTTCTAATCTCATCATCTACCTTCATATCTTCTTTTTCATTCTTTAGTCTTGTGATATCTTCTTCCTTTTCTTCCAATTTAGTCTTATTGCTCTCTTCTTGTTATTTGAGCATTCCCTTTAACTTCAAGATGTGCCTTGGACTCCTAAGAAACTTCTTAGTGTTATCTTAAATATAGTTATAGTGTGTATAAAAATGATCACTTCTATATCTATATAAACCCTCTTCAACTTCTTTTTGAAGTTCCAACAAATCTTCTTCTATTCTTTCCATGGGATAACTACCATCAAACTTTACACAAACTGTTTCTACATCATCTTCTTCACTTGAGAATAGTTCAAAATCATCACATTTTGAATAATTTCAATCAAGAGACTTTGGAGATTCTTTACCTTTATTTGAAGTATCTTCAAGATCTTCCTTTTTGCCAACATTATCACATGATTCTTTGCCTTTATTTGAAATATATTCAAGATCTTCATTTGTGCTAACATCATCACTTGATTCTTTGTCTTAATTTAAAAATTTTTCAAGATCACATTTAGAAATAATGCATTCAAGAGTTTTTCGAGATTCTTTGCCTTTGATAATCTTGATGGAGTGGTCTTCAATATCTTCCTTCTCCTTCTTTCTTTTATATGTCTCCTCTAGCTTTAGCCATATATCCTTGGCAAAAGTACATTGTCCCATGCTCTCTTTGATAGGGCTTGAGAGTCCACTAAGAATGGTCTTAAGAACCAATGCATCATTCTTCTTTCCTTCCCTTTGAGATGCAAACTTTGAATTGTTCTTCAACGGAACTGATCCACCAATGGCTTCCTTCCAAATAGTTTCTCCCATTGTCTTAAAATACACTCTCATCTCTATTCTCCAAGTAGAATAGTTTTCCTCATCAAGGATTGGTATTTCATCATCCATTTGTGTGTATATGGATCTACTTCAAGCTTGTTAAGGTTTTGTAGTGACGACCCTCTCTGATACCAATTGTTGGACACACCTACCACACTTAGAGGGGGGGCGAATGAGTGTGGGGATGTTTTTCCCAAAACTTCCCTCTTACACAAAACTCATTAGTTAGCATTCAACATTTACTCATTACCCATTACTATCATTTATAACCAGTCATATGTGAACACATATCAACAACATAAATCAACAATATATCATCAACAAGTCATCACCACAAGGAACACAAAGAATGCAAGATGTATGTACAATTTTATTTTTATTACGGACTACAATCCTTGGGGTTTTTTAGAAACAACTGAATAGAGTACAAATATACAAGAGCACCAACTCTATAATGCAAGACTCAACTTACATCCTCAACACCAACTAAGATGCGGCAACAATCCTCAACAAATATCAATATGCAATAGGTGCATGACCTGTCAGTAGTGAATCATGCGTATGTACACTCCCTACTAGTAGTACATCCCACGTGTATACGTGCCCAAGTAGTACTACAGTCTGTGTATGCCTTCTGGGCTATTAGTGTTTATCCTTTTCATCACATGCTTAGATCCTTTGCAACCTGCAATCATATTCTCTTATGTCTTCCACTGTCCAAACTGATCCATATCTAGTCATAGCACATTCATACTCTCCAATAGCCTACTAATTCTTTTCATAAATCATACAATATGAATGCTACTCAATCATCCATAAGAAATTAGGTACTATAGCCATCATATCACGACTGAATCACAAGAGTGATGATCACTCCATCAACCAAACTAAACCACATCATAGAAACCATGCCAAGAATTCTCTAAGCATTCACAACATAACCAACAATAGTATCCATCAAGACAATAATGTAACCATACCAGTGTCTCAGTGATAGATCCGAGTCCACAGAATACAGATATCGAACTTGCTTCAGTCTTCAACAACTTGTCATCAGCTCAACCAAACAGCTTGTCATCAGCTCAACCACAAATCTCCATGATTTTATCCACATGTATGCTCCCTATACATAGACAACCCACTTACTGTATGCATGTTGTCCATAGACAACTTGCATATACACACCCTATAAACATACAACCCACGTACGCACCAGAAAATAGGGGTTTTCTATAATTCTAAGAATTTTGTCGTCATGATATCAAACTTGCCAAAACTTCAATGTGTCCATGAGATCCTCTCGATCTCCTGTTTCTCAGAATAGATCTTCAATCATGCTCAATATATCCACACCAAAATGCTCTCAAAAGAAGCTCTCCATCAATAATTCAAAATATATTATCACAAGAAGCTCTCCATTGATCCACAAAAAAGATGTTTTGCAACAAACCACTACTATCTTATTTATACTTTCATCCTCTAGGTCACTTAACTCATTTTCCTTATTTTAGGGTTAATCACTTTCCATAAATAGAAATTTCTCCAATACTTTATCATTTAAATATTCCTTCTTGATTTTGTCACTTCTCTTTATTATTTAAATAATCCACCTTGTCTTTGTCACTTTAATTTATCATTTAAATAATGATTTCCTCTTTTCAAGCACTTTGACTTCTTTGACCTTTTGGGGCTTCAAGCCAACATGTGAGGGTCCTCCACTTTGTTTTTCCATAACTCTCAGACCGTGAGGAGTTATGTGACATTCCACATACCACCGGAAATGATATGACAAACACTATCCATATAGGATAGTTTCACCAACAACTTCATTGATATTCATCTCATTATTCCACATACAAGCATGGGTCCTCCAACCATTCTTCTAGGATAACTCAATCTGCAAAGCGTCTTGCCATGAGGGATTTCATCGTAAGGGGACCACTTTGGAGTTCATCCATTTGTGTAGCTTATCAGTCATGATAAGACAATAATGAGTCATCTATACATTTTTCAACAATGCATCATATACCAATGAAACCACATTGATCTATCTTCATCATATTAATGACAACTCATTGATCCATCTTCATCTATGCATTCTTATCAAGGAAAATACATATTACATTACATCAATCATCAATCAATCAAACCTTTGGCATCAATCAATCAATTGACATCAATTAATGACATCAATCAATCAAATCATTGGCATCAATGAAAACTTGATCCAACACTCAAAAGTAATTGAACAATGAGGATACGATGCCAGAAAATTCACCTATAGTTGGGTAGAGTATAACCAAATGCTAGAAACAAATGGGGTAGCATGGTATAAATTTGAATAAGGATGGTGATTTTCATTGTAGTATACCTAGGGAGGTAATATGAGGTACCTAGGGAGGAGGTAATGAATGGGAATGTGGTTATGTATATTCAATTTAAGGTGGACTAGGTCCACTATATTATTAAATAAGACCCATTATGGTAGTTAGATATAATAAATGTGAGAAGGCTCTGTAGAAGATTCCTAGGAGATAGAGAGAGGTATATAAAGAAGTGTAAGCAATGTATTGAAGAATGGTGAAGAATATTTTTATTGTATCAAGCAAGTATTTCTTGAGGAGTATTATCCTTCCATAAGTATTAATATATGGTGTTACCCTACCTCAAGGGTTTTGTCTACATTCTTGTGTTCAGTATCTTGGTGAATGGTTTGGTTCATCCTTGTTGATATTGTGGGTTTATTTTGATATTTGTCATCATATCTATTCAGTTAATTAACAATTGGTATCAGATCACTTTCCTTGGCCAAAGAAGGGAAGATATTTTTGGGTCATTTTGAATATTTTTTTTAAAGGAAAAAAAGGGGGCGACACACTTCAGGTTTCGATATGAAACTTTTTGAGCATGATTTTGTAAAAAAAAATTGGATATTTGAATTCCTCTCATAAATATACCCAATTTCAAAATACAAATCAATTGAAACAAATTCTGAGAAGTGAAGTTATCAGCATTTTAAATTCAACAACTTTTCAGGTTTGTTTTGGAAAAAGCTGTGTGATTCACACAGTAAGTTATAGTTCTATTTTTGGGGTTTTCATAGAAAGATTTATTTTACAGGAAATTTGTGTGGCCCTGGTATTGAAGAATTAATAAAACATGGGAAGTTATTCAGTAAATAGCATTGTAAAGTGATGATAAATTTGATTTTACAAGGTGATGCATCCATTTGGTGGAATTTTCTTAACTATAGAAAAATGATGGCACTCTCCAATGATTAATTTGAAAAAGTGTTTTTAGAAAAATGGTCTCATGCCAAGAGTAAAGAAAGAAGCAAGGATTTATTTTCATGTGGAAATTATATATTATAGGTTCATGAATATATTCATAAAGAAAATATCATTGTTTCCATTAACCCTAGTTGCCTGCATAATTTTATCAATGTTCAGTTGGTTAATAGATTGCAACTTCCCACAAAGAATGTTCAAAGCACATAGGTTGAGGGTGAAAATGTTCAAATTTTTAAATATTTAAAGATATCCATGGACAAATATGTATTGCATTCAAATTTTTATGCTATGTATATTGTTTTGGGATATCCTTGGATAGAATCAATGGGTACCATTAATATTAATGTGAAAAATAAGATTTTTAAGTTGTGGTACAAGAAGAAGAAAATCGCCTTGCAGGATGTGTCTCTTAGTAAGAAAGATGGACACACGGTGGAAAAAAAAGAAGTTATTGTAGAGTCTAAAGTTGAATCAGAGGAAGAGTCTATTGAAGGAGATGAAGCAAAGCCACATTAAGGACACAATAAAAAATCTAAGGAGGTCATTTACTCAAAGGCACAATGTGTTACGTATTTGAAGAAAAAAGGACATATTCCTACAATTGTTGTATATCTCCATCCACATCATATAGAGAAATAATAGTCATCAAGGCAAGGGCGTGAGCTTAAACTTCCTGAGAGAGGAAATCGATTAAGATGTTATGAAGGACTACTGACATTGTAGGAAGACATATGGCTAGTGAAACAATCCCATGACAACGCATACATGATGCATATCAAGATCAAGGTGGTAAGGAAATACTTTGACATCATGTTTGGCTTCCATTAGGATGGATGGATGGTGATACTTGGCACCAATTGGCTACATTTATTATCCAGTCATATTATATGGTTTCTTCTCATGTTTCAAGGACAAAACATGTGAAGGGATATGGAACGTAGTATACCTAGGGAGGTAATATGGGGTACTTAGGGAGGTACCGAATGAGAATGTGGTTATGTATATTCAATGTAAGGTGGAATAGGTCCACTATATTATTAAATAAAATCCATTATGGTAGGTAGATATAATAAATGTGATAAGGCTCTCTAGAAGGTTCCTAGGAAATAGAGATAGTTATATAAAGAAGTGTAAGCAATGTATTGAAGCATGGTGAAGAATTTTGTTATTATATTGCAAGCAAGTATTACTTGAGGAGTGTTATCCTTTCATAAGGATCAATATATGGTGTTACCCTACCTCAAGGGTTTTGTCTACATTCTTGTGTTTAGTATCTTAGTGAATGGTTTGGTTTATCCTTGTTGATATTGTGGGTTTATTTTGAGATTTATCATTAGATATATTCAGGTACTTAACAATCATATTCAAGTGGATTGATAGTAACAATGATTCTATTGTGAGGAAAATGCACCACCAAAAAGAGCATATACACTACAAAATTAATAGCATCTACTGATCTGGGTGGATATCGGTGGCCACCCACCTATTCCACTCGTTAGAAATAGAGCTTTCCACATCGATAGTTTTTCGGGTCCCAAACTTCCGATGCCATTTTTAGTCCCTAAATGTTGGATTATTGAGAGGGGGGTGCATGAGTAATACAACAATTTAATCCTTTTTGACCATAAAATGCAAGTGTTATATCAATGTAGCATTATCATCCAATAGTTGCAGAGTAAATAAACAATGAACAAATGAGCAATCACACACATACATAGTACACTCATGTTTTACATGGAAACCCAAAATGGAAGAAAACCACAGAATGATTTTTCTTATATGTCTTTAGAATTACATTCATTGGAAGCACCAACTTCCTTTGTTTTCCAACTGCAACTAGAAGGAGGCTCCAACCCCCTAGTTTCTCAGGCTACAACCTTAGGGAAGCTCCAACTCCCCAATTATGTGGCTACAACCAGAAGGAGGATACAACCCTCTATGATATACGGCTACAACCAGAATGTGGCTACAACCACCCACCCTTTCCCTGCCCAACCACCCGGACATAGAAGTAGAATGATGGAACCCCTGTCACACTATCACTATGATATATACTGTTGTAAACCTATACCAATCAGTCGACACCAAAAAACTTGTACCAATAACCCGAACCATGCATCAACCTATACCTCAACCTGTAATCAAATTGTACCATAAACAGGTGCATCAACCTTGCACCAACCTGTACTAGAAAACTTGTAATCAACATGTACCGTAAACAAGTGCATAAACCATGAACTAACCTGTATCTCAACCTATACCATGAACAAGTCCATCAACCATGCACCAAACCTGTACAAATAACATGTCACAACAACCTATCCAAACAACCTATCACAACAACTTTTCTCATCAATCTTATCAACCAAATCATATCTACTCACCAATATAAATCACCAAGACAACTGTCAAAGATGTGCATCAACCAAGCATAACACAACAACTCATAATCATCACCAAGATCAATATTTTCTTCTAATAATATACCAATACAAGTATGCTACATAATCCATAAACCATGTGTCAACAATACTACTAACATGTGCCTCCAACCATGTACCAAATATGTACCAATCTTGTATCAACTACTCATCAACTATGAATCATCAAGGTGTACCAACATCATCGGTTATACACCTCATGTATGTGCCAACTCATCAACTACTTGTCTCAACCATGTACCCAACATGTACCTCAACCAAAATCCCTCATCAATTTCATCATCCAAATCTGATTTGTAACTCTGTAATAGACCTGGTGTATAAGATCACATACCAACAAACTTTCCTTAACTTTAACAACAAGAGACAAGCATTTTCATCAAACTTTACTTTAGTCTCTCATGACTAATTTTGGATTACTCAACAACCCTAACTTGAAATAATCATAACTATGTACTTGTAATGAATAAAGATTTAAAAATGGTACAAAATGTTCTTCAGTGTCTTTTATACAATTCCTCCATAATTCACTGCTTGGAACCTCTCAGAAAAGGAGTTAGAACAAAAATGGCATACCTTGTTGAATTCTGGCTTATTTTGGGTCCACACAAAAAAATATTATTAGAGAGTGTTAACAATCATGTGATTAGTGCAACCTGTTAGAGATATTGAGATAGTGGAAGGTAATGGGGTGAGCGGCTCCACCTCCAAAAAGGCTTACTGGAGAGTGGTACCACAATGACCAACATGAAACACATAGTATATTGAGAAAGGTCCCAAATAAACACTTTATTTTTACTTCTATAGAGTTATACTCCTTGAATAATATTGCGCTGACATAATGCTCAGTTTTTTACTATTGTAGATTATGTAGGATTTTTTTTTACTGGTAGTAGGAAGCATGGTTTCCAATGACTGTATGCTCAAATTTTCAACACAAATCCTTGTGTTATGAGTAAGATTAGCAACAAGGAGTATGGATTAAAGGGTGCTAAGGACAATATAGTTCCATGTTCTATAGCTCTCTGATATATGTGAGGGGTCCAACAATAGCACTTGGACCAATTTTTAAGGGCTCTAACTAAGGAGGATTAAACATACATACTACATGATTACCCAAGTATTAGAGAGTAGTCTTCTCAAGTGTTGTTCTTGATGTCACTATAACAATTAAGTAGTTGATAGATCGATATAATTTTGGTTTTAGGAACCCTAGGGGACTTTCAATAAACCCAAGGGTATGTGGAAGTGAAACTCCATATACATGTGTTGTTTGATGAAATACTACTTGAAAGGGTACCAACATGGGTTACAAGGGTTTCAAACCAAACAAAACCTCTTATATTTTCTTCATGTATGCTTCCCCTACCATAGTTTTACTTACTGAACTAAATATCACTTAGACATCGAAACACATCTCTATCTCGGAAATGTTTTCTCTAAAAACTATTTCTAGGAAAGTGCCCTAATACTAATTGTGATGTTATTTGTTAGAAAATAGAAATATATATATCATAAATAACACCATAGAAAAGATAGTTAGCAACCACATTATACAAATAATGAACCAAAATTACACCAAAATGTTATACCTTTATTAATGGAAGCAATGTTCACTTGCCTCTTTGAGGGGGAAACCTCCAATCGAGTAAATCTTGATTAAAAATAAATTCACAAGACATATTTTACATTGCTTCTACATATTTATATAGTACTTTCTACCTCCTAGGAGCATTCTAGACAAGGAACTTTCTAGTAGGTAGAACCTTTTAGTAAGCCCTACATTTATGGATTTCACACTATTACATGGGCCATATTTACTAGTGATGGCCTCTTTATATAGAAATACATACTAACATATCTATCTACATAGGGTATTATGGAAGTTAGGACCCTAACGAGATCATATAACCAATCAAAATTAAATATGTATCAAAATTCCTCTTCATGATTCAATAATAAAATGAAGATGTATTTGATAAGCATATTTGTTGTTTGAAAGACTAGTTGTATATACCTACATGTAGAGGCCCTTTTACCATGTACAATAAACATTCAACTTAAAGAGCATTGGAAAGTACTCATCTTGATATAAGAATCTCAAATACATAATTTACGAGTATTTTCTTGAAGCCAATATATACTGGAAATGTGCATAAAAATCATATCCTTTCCCAACTTATTAATGTTCATTGAAACCAAATCTAATAAGTAGCATAGACTCTTTATTCTTTCCTAATAAACTTTGTGATTTTTTTTTTCCTGAAAGCTTTGAAAACTTAAATAAGCACAATGAAATCTTTGAAAGCTTAAATTCTCTATAGTTGCTTCAATAAATAAATATATCTTAGCCCCTTTTTACAATGAAATGGTGCAGTGTAGAACAAGTAATTCAATGGACCAATTTGCAAGCCATCTTAATAAGAAAAAAAAACTAGCTACCCATCATAGTCACTCAATTTCTTATACTTTCTTGTTACACATAGAATATGAAAGATTAACCTTTCAAACTTTGACATGCATAGTAAATAACTAGTCTCATCCTTCACTTTTTCTTGATTAATCAATATCTTAATAAAAGCTTGTTAACATGTAGAATTGGAATCAATTTTATTTATAATATTGTAGAACCTAAAGAAACACGAAGAACAAAAGAACCCATCATACAATTAATTTTTACACCTTATGTTCATTGGTATGTTCAATTAGTACCACCTAATATGCCACTATGTTAAATTTTCAAATTTAGCACCACCTAACATGCGAGTATGTTAAATTTTCAAATTTAATTAACTTGATAATTATTTGACACATTAACTAGGGTAATAAGGAATTCTAATCACTCCGTTCTTCAATTTCATCAAAGGAATACTAAAAAAACTTTCCATCTCTCAACATATAACCCAATTAACTTTAAAGTAACAAAACAATTGTGACACTTACAACCATATAACACTCAAAGAAAAAATCATGATATTGAAAAATAGTTCCAAGGTATGACCTAAGGCAAAACACGTTTAAAATTAAATCAACTCTTTGCTTCACTTGTTAATATCCTTTTTATCCTTTGATTTTTTCTATCCACCAAAATTTTGTTGATACCTTTACCTTCTTCACGCCAAGGATTTATTTCTTTTTTGGACCCCTTCTATAAAATTTTCGAGCCATGCGGATGAAGGGGCAGTTTTCCTTCTCAAACATCCCAAACCTCTCACACCCGCATCCCAGAAAAGATTGATAATGAAGATGCAAAGAAATTTCTTGCGAACCTATTTTTGGTCTCAGTTCTCCCGCACCTACATCTCACATTGGTTGTCACCACACATTCATCCTGCATAAACCACTAGAATTCCTTCCTTTCATTATCCCATGAAAGGAAGGAATTCTAGTGGTTTATTGCATATAAGTGCTATTATGAGATTTCCTTGGAAGGAAAGATTACAAACAAAGTGTTGATGCCATGGATAGCTATGGGTAGTTGCATGCTCGAGCCATTTGATTTTAGAGAATGTGTAGCAGGGTGTGCTAGAATATTTGATCCCAAGATCCGATTGATCGAAGTGAAGGAAAGTGGAAGGGTTCTTTTCCCTTTTAATCCAAACACTTTTAGAAGGATGTTGCAACTTCCAACACTAGACAGAGTCCTCAAACTTTCCCAGGAATATTCTTTTTTGGATGCTTAGAATGGTAGGATGAGTTTTCTCAAGGAGTTTTTGTCCCAACCTTTTGTTGTAACCTCAAGCACGAGCCATATTAACACATGTATGTTGGCTCAGTGGTATAGTAAATTCACATGAATGTTTTCACGTATGGCGGGTTAACATTTAATATCTTATGTCCCCATGTATGTTTTATACATCCTTCATTACTTGGTATGAGTAGGGGTAATTTTCAATTGGGCCCATATTATCTCTAATGAGTTTTACATCAATTTTCAAACTTCATTCAGGGAAAGAGGTTCTTCATGACCTCTTACCTTATTCTTGATTTAGACTATTGTAATATGTTTGAGGGCATGACCCTAAGGGGAAATGCCATTTTCAATGGATCCTTCCCAATACTGGTACCCTATGTTGTGGAAGCAGAAAGAACCATTCCATTTCTATCAAATCCAAGATTCTTTTGTCAGGGAGTGCAAAAGTACATTAATCAAGATTAAACCATATAGGAGAATAGAGGCATCCATTGGATTTCTTGTAGGAATGGGGATATGTATATTTGATGAAGATTTCACATACATAAGGATCTTTGGATTTGAATGGAAGGCCTTTCTTCTCCCATGGTGTTTTGTGATATATTTTTGGTTTATGAATTATTTATATAGTGCAAAACATGGTTTGTGTTTTTAGATAAGAAGAGGAAGTGAAAATCCATCCCCATGCCTTTCAAAATTGTTGATATTTTAGTTAAAATTTCATCAAGCCTGGCTAATATTGATGGATTCTGCAAGATACCAGATATATAAAATATGCAGTACAGAAACGAAATGCTAGAAATAACAGAATAACAGTAAAATATCCAACATAATCTTCACAATACACAGATATGATATACGAAATAGCAACATAAATAACATGACTGAAATAGCATGATTAGGATAAGCAATGTTCACCGGGCCTCTTGAGGGGAGCCCAACCTCCAATCGGCGGCTCTGTTACAATAATATCCAAAATAGGGTTCTCATACCTCGACTCCCTATTTATACTAAAAAGAAATCTAGGAAGATCCTTCTAGAAGCGGAAGCTTCTAATGGAGTCTTCACATCTATATTCTATTTTATTGAAAGGTCTGATAATATTGACCTTTATTACATCCAGGCCATTGATCTACCCTATGTGTGAGTTAGGAACTTAACATGTCCACCCCTTAAAAACTTGACCTTGTCCTCGAAACTTGAGATGTGGAAGCTAGCTGCAGAATGGTATTTGGTTCCCCAGTGTCTCTTGAGTCATATCTTTCAACATGCAGAACACTTCCTTGATGGTTGGCATGACGCTCCCTCTGGTCCAAAGCAGCTTACAGTTTGTAGCCAAATGGATCGTTCTTACGCTAACTCTGGAAGGTTGGTTTGAAGTTGCTTTTGGTTCAATCACCTTCTTCAGCGAACATGAAAAAACGAGGATGTAACCCATTTGGCGAGCTAAGCGATATGCAACTTGTCCCACGCTTTAGAGAACTATGTAAGGGCCATAAATTTGGGGGCCAGCTTCTGACCAGCACTTTCGACCCTTGAGGAAGTTTGCTTATATAGTTCGCGACAGCAGGCTTACGATCTCCTTCTACAAATTGCCCGTTCGGCGACCTTGATGCCTTCGCTGTTTTGTTACGGGCCATGACCCAAGTTCTCTTTAAAGTCTGAAGGATATCTTCCCGGTTGTAAGTGTTTGGTCATTTACCGGACTAACCAATTTGTGAAATAGGAAAGGCGTGATTGAAGCTTACGTCCATATACTGCTTCAAAAGAGGTCATGCGAGTGGTTGTATGGTATGTAGTGTTGTACCACCAAATTGCCCGGTAGGGGTAACCGATGAGCCCAGACGTTTTTTAGATGCAAAGCACCTCAGAGATGGTTCCAAACACTTGTTGACTACTTCCGTTTGACCATCGTCAGGGATGATAAAGGCACATTTTGAGATTCAATTATTGTGTCTTGTAGCTTGAATGGTTCTTGCCAAAATTGCTTGTGAAAGTTGGGTCTCGAAACAATAGATTTTAGCACATGCCATAGAAGCTTGAAGACACGATCCATGAAAATTTGGGCCCACGTGGATGCAGTAAATGGGTGGGGAAAACTTTAAAATGGGCATACTTGGAAAGCGATCAACCACCACCATTATCAGTTTATTCACGATTTGGAGTAAGCTGTAATAAAATCCATAGATATATCCTTCCAAATATGGAAGGGGAATTAAGGCGGTTGGAGTGTGCACCGGAATTTCCTTGTTTTCTCCCTTGTTGCGTTGGCATACCTCACATTCGACCCTAAGCCCGGCCCGGATGTATTGTTTCATACCATACCAGAAAAATGAGCGTTTAACTTTGTCATATGTTTTAGTGAATACTGAGTGCCCCGTGGGTGTAACTTACTTAAACTTAGAAAGTACTGTGGATTTGAGCTGGATTGTTTACTTAAATACAAGCGACAGCACATATCAGCTCATCACGAAGCGAAATTTACCACAGGGGGGAGCACAACGCCTTATTCTTGATTCTTTGAATTAGATCACGAGCTTTGGGTCTTGCAACCATTCTTGGTGCAGAGCTTACAGCCAATCAGGCGGTGCAATGAAGGAAAGAGAAAAGAGGATCCTTCGTCTTCATATTTCTGGGCCGGTACATGCCACTGCATTGTCTTTCCCTTCTTGTAAATTATCTCATAAATCATAGCTAAAGAGCTTAGTGACCCATTTTTTTTTTTTTTTCTGGGGAGGATAGTCGTTGCTCCAAAAGATATTTTAGACTATGGTGATCTTTTTTTATCTGAAAATGACATCCCAAAAAGTAAGGACTCCATGTGTGAACCACATTTAGAATGGCCAACATTTCTTTTCATAATGCGGTTTGCTTGATTCTTTGAGGCGGTTGTTTTGCCAAGTAAGGCCAAAGAGTGAGCCCTCTTGCATAAGGACAACACCAATTCCTTTCCACTGATCGTCGCATTCCAACACAAATGTCTTTGTGAAGTTTGGGAAGCGAGAACGAGTGGTGCACATGGCCATCTTCAAAGTTTGAAAAGCTTGATGCGTGGTAGGGTCAAGTGAAGGAGTTCTTCTTAAGGAGATCCGTGAGAGGTGCTATGATCTTTCCATAGTTCTTAACGAACACGATAATATCACCTTGAGGCCCAAAAATCCACGGCGGCTTTTGAGAGTCTTGGGTGTAGCCAATCTTGCATGGCTAATCTTTTGGTCCTACGGCATGCATCATGCCCACTAGATGACAGTATTCGCCGGATGCAACACATTTTGAATTTGTTTGAGGAAAAGATGGTGTGGCCGAGTAAGTGAGGACTTGATCCTGATCGGATCATTATTTCCATGTCTTGCTATATAGGGGATATCGATCAAAGAAAACTAGGACAAATGGCGAAGAGGACTGAGACATGGTTCATGAAGCTCTGAAGGTGGAAGTTACACAACCCAAAGGGCATGACCAAAAATTCATGAGTGGCCTCATGATGCGAAAGGGCAAGTCTTAGGAATATAGGACACTCTTCCTCTGGTTGGTGATAGCGGCGAAGATCAAGTTTGGTGAAAGAATGGGCACCACTCGGTTCATCGAGGAGGTCATCAATAGCTGAGAATGAAATTTGTCTTTGATGGTGAGTTTATTGAGAACACGAAAGTCATGACACATTCACAAAGAACCTTATTTTCTTTAAGACATGGCTTGACCCAGGAGGGTAAGGACTCTTGCTAGAGACGGATGACTCCGTGATAGAGTTTCTGGACCATTTTCAATTTCATTCTTTTGGGAAAATGGGTGGTGATAAGGGTGAAAATTGGGAGGAATATTTCCTAGTACTACAAGAATGGAATGATCATGGACACCACAGGAAGAGTCCTTGAGGAGTGGAGAAAACATTTGATGTTTAGACAAGATGGCTTGGGGTCTTGGGGAACGGGTGGGATCTCAGTGGCAGATGGCGTGGATTTGGGCTGACACCCGAATGACCTTTTTGAACAATTTTTCCATGAGATGAGGCGATGATTCCGAGGAGAACGTGATGCCTTGAAATTTATATGTTTAATGCGCTTGGTGAAATTGCATGGTTAGATTTTGAAAGTCCATGAGAATGGGACCATTTGGGTTCTGACCATTCGACACACAACACAATGTCACAACCTCCATGTCAATAGAAAACATATAAAATTCCATGTGGTACTGACCAATTTTGAAACACACATTTTCACAACGCCCAAAACATTTCATAGAACCACCATTATCAATCATGATTTGGAATTTATTGACAGCATGGATATAGCGATGGGTTTCTTGGGCGTCTGTGATGAATAAAGTTTGTGAGTCTGCCACTATCAGCAAGATAATGACACCGGTCTTGATACCTTGATTAAGCGAAAGAGTTTGTGGGGAAGCGAGAGAAATAGGTGAACGTGAGGAAATGATGGGTTCTTACTTGCAGGAGGTCCGGAAGGAGGGTTTATTCGAAGTCTCCGGGTGATTAGGAGCAGGGAAGTGTCATCATGATGTCTTGAATATCCTGAAGATATGGCCATAAAAAACTTTGTTCCTTACATTTGTTGTCTGGGAAATATTTGTCATCAGTTATAACGAAGGCCTTTGAGTTGTCGTTAAACCATTTCAGCCCGGGTCAATATTTTTATTTTTAAGGGAGGAGGAGTAGTGAGGTTCTGGTTTAGGTATTTGGAAAAAGGAAGGCTTCTACGGTTTTGAGAAGAAGCGATTTGTTGTGCTTCTTTGGCACAGCCTCCACCCAAGTCATGAGGCAAACCGCTGAGCTTATGGGCCCCTAATCTCCTCCTTGAGCCCTTGTCAGCTTACTCGAAAGGCATCCAGTCATGCCCTCACCTGATAAGAAAAGCGGGCAGCTCAAATCTTGTTATGAAGTCTTAAATTGCACAGTTAGCTAATTTTGTCAAAGCGACCTAAATGGTTGGTCTCAGAGTGTCAAAATTGTTCATAAAACTCGGCAACAAATTGGGTCCAAATGTAATATATCCTTGATGGGAAGCTTTCTCCATTGCCACCATTGGCGTTCATGATCAAGATGGAAACACCATCACAGAAGTTTGGCCAGTCATCTACGTAATTTTGGAGAAAATAATGTTCCATTTGTGTGACCCAGCAGTATGGGAATTAAGACATCAAATTGAATTACATCCACCACGAAGAAGCGTATGTTCGCTGAAGCTGATGTGGTTGAAAGATGGGAAGAGAGTTTCACCTTCAGTCTTTTAGGTATCATCATCGAGAGGATTTTGAGTTTGGTGTGAAGTGCTACAACGACGGATTCAAGTTCATTTTTACTTCCTTAAATTGCGGTTGCCACGATATACGGATGAATTCTGCATTCATGGAGGCATGCAAGGAGGCAATAGTATGATGAGTTGTTGCACTTCTTGTTGAGTCTCAGAAAACCATGTTGCGGGTGTTGAAGCGAGATTCTAGTTCTTGGATACGGGTGTGGGCCAAGATAATGAAGTTGGCCTTGAAAAGGATGCGTGAGTCAGAAATTTTTCACAGAAAAATGATATGGAGAAAGTGATGAGGGCAAAGATAGATCTAAGGAATGGTTCTCAAATAATGGTCAAAAAATAGGTGGCCCAGAAAAAGGTGTGGGCGGGGTCAAAATTTTTGCGAGAAAAATGATATGGAGGAAAGAGTGATGAGGGTGAAGAGACGAATCTGTGGAATAGGTCTCAAATAATGGTCAAAAATTTCTGCATTCTAGTTTCTTTTTTTTTTTTTTCACAATTTGCGGGGTTATGCCTTGATGCGAAAATGTTCACGATGCGAAATCCCCAAATTAGGGCAGTATTCACTTAGCACTTGGCAGTCTGAGATCTGGGGTAATAGATCTCGTCGGTTATTTGTTTACTTTGTTGTTTATGTTCCCAAAGGTTAGGTATTCGAGGGTTCTCTAGAGACAAGGGTTTGCCATTATATAACTCTCACGATGCTCGATGCGGGGTCCCATGATAGTACTTCATTTAATATCTCAGGCACTAACTAAGAAGGATAAATCGTACCCTTAAAATGGCCACTACCCAGACTACGGTACTAGAGTATCTTCGAGTCTTTGTTCTCGGTGACACCTATAGCGATCCGTGGTAGATGGTTTACACATCTCTGAGAGGGCTTAGGAAATCTAGGCGGTCATTACAGTCTTTGTCGATCGCTACCACTGAAGAAGTACCAAGGATTCTGGTGTGCCAACAAGCGATAAACTTAGAACCCTTGTATTTCTGGTATGGAATCCTAATAGTGGGTTTATCTTGATAACAGCCAATCTCTGTGGCTTAAAGGCGTAGGAATAACACGTCTCTACCACGGAAAAAAAATACCTAATTTCTTCGAGGAAAGTGCTGATACCACTTGCAAGATACCGAGATATACAAAATACTGAACAGAAGCGAAATGCTAGAAATAGCGAATATGACAAAATATCCAACTTAATCTTCTGATACCGAGATGTTATCTGAAATAACCTTGAAATAACACTTGAGCGAAATGGCGATTAGGATATGTTCCCGCGAGGCCTCTTCGAGGGGCAACCTCAATCGGCTTGGCTCTATTACAATAATATCAAGCTAGAGGGTTCTCATACCCTCGACTCATTATACTAAAGAAGCATCTAGAGAGAATCCTTCTAGAAGCTTCTATTAGGTCTAAGATCCTTCTAGAAGAGGAAGCTTCTATTAGGTCTTCTTACATCCGCCTTATTCTATTTTATTGAAAGGTCTTATTAATATTGACCTTTATTACATCCGAATACATTGATCTACCTATGTGCGGGTTAGGACCTTAACAGATTCTTTGATTCCTTCAATATGAAAGAGGCTTAAGCATGCAATGGCTTTGATCATGAAGGTGTTTTCATCACTCATATTGTTTCAATCGACCATGCCTTTGGTTTTACTAGGATTGAGGAAATCATAGAAGGGACCGATGATAACGAAGATACACACATCAAAGCGAAGGTGGTAGCCACGATAAGAAAAAGTATTCCCAAGAAGAGGAATCAAGTTTCTTGTGACAATGAAAATACATGGGCAATTTCAAACATTGGTGTGAAGAAGGTTTTCTCGAGGAAGAAACAAGGTAGCCACAACAAAAACAAAGTGGAAGCTCCATAACCAATGTTGATGGTGGCTTAGTTCATCACTCCCATAAGA
The DNA here is from genome assembly GCA_010110895.2 of Picea sitchensis. Lineage (NCBI taxonomy): Eukaryota > Viridiplantae > Streptophyta > Pinopsida > Pinales > Pinaceae > Picea > Picea sitchensis. The sequence continues at coordinate 22,063 of SNQJ01S0121049.1, forward strand.
GTTTCTCTTTTGGTCACAAAAACTAGGAAGATAATATAGGAGGAAGAGAGAATAATGAAGGATGCACAAGTGATGGATAATATAGGGAACCCCCTTGACATCAATTTCAGATAACCCATACAATTCCTCCTATTCCTAAGAGGAAAAATAATCCATATGGAGATAACACTCAAGACCTTGGGGGTTTGGAAGAAAATGTGAAAAACATGGAAGTAAATGAGGTTAATGACATGTCTGCATGGGACACAATACAAATATTCAAGAGTACATTGATAGAATAGGAGTTTTCCTGAGAGGGAACAACAATATTTGATGAAGAGTCTGTGACTCTTCATCATGATAGATATGATAAACATAGAAGGGATCGATAATAATGAAGATACACACATCAAAGCCAAGGTGGTAGCCACGATAAGAAATATTATTCCCAAGAAGAAGAAGCAAGTTTCTTGTGACAATGCAAATACATGAGCAAGTTCAAACATTGGTGTGAAGAAGGTCCTTCTCCACAAAGAAACCGGGTAGCCACAACAAATAAAAAGTGGAAAATCCGCAACCAATTTGATGGTGGTTTAGTTCATCACTCCCATAAGAGTTCCTCTTTTTTTCATAAAAATCAGGAAGCTAATATAGGAGGAAGAGAGAATAATGAATGATGCACAAGTGATGGATAAGATAGGGACCCCCCTGGCCATGAATTTCAGATAACCTGTACAATTACTCCTATTCCTAAGAGGAAAAGGAATCCAGATGGAGATAACACTCAAGACCTTGGGGTTTTGGAAGAAAATGTGGCAAACATGGAAGTCAATGAGGTTAATGATAGGTCTGTATGGGATACAATGAAAACATCTAAGAGTAAATTAATAGAATAGGATTTGTCCCTGGAGGGAACAATAATTTTTGAGGAAGAGTTTGTGACTCTCCATCATGATAGCTATGATAAACAGTCTAGGAAGATGCAAATTGAAATAATCAATTTGAAAGAAAAAAGAGTAATAAGAAAGTGGATATCTAAGATAGAGGTTAAAGTTTTGAGGCCCCCAGGGGTTCTTATATTTCATCAGGCCATAGGTGAATCATTAGCTCACTTAATAACTGAACAAGAGAAAGAGAATGGAAAATTTAAAAAAAGAATAAGGGAGATCGAAGTTTCTCTGAGTCTGAGACCATTATTTTTAGATCCCTTTTCCATAATTGTCCTGGAAGCATTTCCTGAAGAAGTGATTGAATCAAGCTCCAAGGTCATAAAGGTTTTTAAATATTAACGTGTCTCACAAAATGTGTTGTCGAGAATCCTATTAAAAGACTTGGAAGAATCACATAAGCTCTGGATATTGCTACAAAAGTAAGTGTCATGATAGGAAGGGTCCATTCCCTTAAGGAATTTTCGCAAAAGGATTATATGATGATGGAAATTTTTATAAAAATGCAATGAGAATCGTCATTGAAAAAATATCAAAAATGGATGAGCTTACAAGGAAAAAGAGAGTTTTTCCTTCTAAAAATAGGCTAAAGAAACTATAGGATGGTTGGCTTGGGAGGATAGATACCCTTTGGAAATTGATCACCACCTGTGACTCTCTTGAAGGAAGGAGAAGTACATTGTTTATGAAGGTGGATGATATTGTGAGGGAAATCAAAGGTCCACCCTTGATAAGGGATTCAATGTTGTTGACTAGAGATAAGATGGAAGATGAATTGGGTATACTAAGGGTCGTGTGTGGAACAAAATTTGATGACCTCATGAACTTTCCAGAAGATGAAATATGGCATTGGTTGGTCAGTTTCGTGAACGAGAATGAAGAGAAGCATGCAAGAGAAAAGAGATAGCTGGAAGGAAAAGGAGCACGTGTGCATGCATGTAAGACCTAATGATGCTAGGGTTAGGGTTTTTGTAATACATTGTAATGACTGGTGAGACGAAGATAAATATAAGAGATATATACTTAGATCTAGAGAGAAAGAGGGGGGGAGAGGCGAGATATACGAAGAAAGAAAGAGAACTATAAGAATAGTACGAGTTACTAGGAAGCTAGGAAGGGAATGAGACAATCGATCCTAAGGGTTAGATCGCAGGCCGAGGAGCCTGGTGTGATCTAGTCAGCCTCACATGGATTGATGAGCCTGTGGGAAGAAATAAGAACTAAGATTGTAACCATGCACGACATGGATATTTCCAAACTATAATAAAATCCGTAGAGCCATATCTTTGTGGATGTATCCCAGGAGGGGGTGAACCACTATAACACTGTGTTATGCGACTAAATGAATGTGTTTTTGCATCTGATTAGTTGATGAATGTCGAATGAATGAAGTGAATAAGTAAATCTAATGTACCACATGCATGCATAGAATGAATTATTATACTAGATGTTAAATGAACTGAATAAAGGTTAAGGTGTAGATCTCACTCAATCTCAAGTTGCACACACTTTATTGTTGCATCCACCCATATATTTATCTCAGGTGAGACTATGCAGTACACTTCATGTACTGTGTTTCTTTTTGGGTGACTAGAGGGGCCTATAGTTGTTATCAGGATAATTTTTAAGTGAAGACACAAATCAATCCCCCAACATCAGTATGAAACTAGAACAAAACAAGACAATACACTACTCTTTCCTTAGATTCAATTATCAAATGAGAAATGGATCTAGAAAATACCTTTTAAATATCAAAGATCGGACTTCTCCAATGCAATCCAAGATCTGTCATGAGGCTTATGGATAAATATCTGCAAAGAAACACAAGCCAACGAAGACAAGAACAACAGAGTCTATTTGATATGAAACTATGTACATGATCAAGGAATCATACAATATGAACAAATAGCATTCATATAGGAAAGAAAAATATATATGTATTAAAGAATGTGGAAGAAAGATACAACTAGATGCCTTGATGTTGTCAGGTTCCTTCCAACATTTCCTTACTTCCCAAACACTTCTAATCCATAGATTATGAGATTGAGGATCTAATATCTACTTACAATCTATCTTGACAAAGCAAATCTCAAAGCCAACATAGGCCCAAAAACTCCAAGCTACAAAAATTACTCAAACCCAGCCAAGCTCACACCAAATGCTAGCCAACTCCATGAGAGCTCCTCTCCTTTTATAAGCTGAAGAGGATGAGGCGAGGAGGTTAGGATGATCCCACTAAATCATGAAATAGAGTAAGATCCAAATCGTTTGGAGGCCACCTCACCATAGAATATTCTCCTTCTAGAAGCATCGAGAAAAATGCTCGTTTTTCCCACATACGAAGATCATCGCACCCTAGCTATAGTGCAGCCCACGGTGATGTCCTAGCCTATATTTAGAGAATAGTGTGACGATCAGGCATCATCACACCCTGTATATAGTGAAGCCTACAACGATCTTCCTTAATAGGGTTTTTACAAAGGAAAATACAACTTCTTCTCTCAGGCAAAGATATTCTCCCTTCTTTCTTCAGGAATTTAGGCCACTGACCCCTCTGAAGGAAAAATATAAGTTTACATCATTAACAGTCATAAGGGTGAAGAAAATAATGTGTAACAGAGATCCCCCCAAAGTATGAAGTTATAACAATGTGATAGTTGAAATACTTTGTCAAGTGTGTGTAGGGAACAAGGAACGCGTCGGTCAGAAACCTGCCAACAAACAAGGAAATATAGTACAATAATATATCATCACTAAGGTAGGCATTCCCATACTCATAATACAAATGACTCAAAGAATAAATGTTGACATGCAAAGATCCATGTCAAGTAATACAGGTCATGGCCACCAAACATACACTATGGATCGATGCCATTATGACTCAAATTTGAACATAGCCAGCAAAAATACACTGTGGATCTATGTGTTAAAGACTCAAATTTGAACATAGCCACGAGACATACAATGTGGATATATGAAACAATACAATATAAATATACTCCAATACACCCTAAATCTTTCAGAAAAGATTCAGGGTCTTCATCTCCACCACTCTATAGTATGAATCTAACCATGCGAATACATGTGCAGAAGTTGAACATGGTAGAAACCACTTGATTACTGATCATTAGTGTATACCATTAACAAGTGTGAGGGAAATCACCATTAATGTCAATGACTCCCAAGGTACACTAGTATAATCCAACGGGTGTGAATTTGTGAGTTGAAGTCGAACACTTGACAAAATCTCCTGATCAGAAGTAAATAATGAAAACCCACTGTCGAAAGTGAGGAAACCTCCCATTGAGGCATGCAAGTTCCAAGGTACCAATTATTTTCTAAGTCTAATTCCTGGATAATGAGTTGAATTCGATAGGAAAAGACTCGTCACAAGAGGCCCTTAATATATCCCCCATCAATGACACAAAATGGGTAACAAGATTTGAAGTAGATCAGAGTAACAAGTGATTTAGGATTGACTCAGGGATGACCAACACAATAGAAGGCTTAAGGAATATATAAATGGCCAATGCAATAGAAATATTTCTGGGTTGAACTTCTCTTTGAACATATTGATGACATGAAAATTGTCTTGGAAACACTGACTCAACAACAGGGAACATAGACCAATTTCTAATCTTATAAAGGAGTATGATCAAGAGGCAAGAGGATTTTCCAACCTAGACACAAAGAAAGTGAAAGGGTGTCATTTTCAAAAGCGTCTCTTCTATAGAATAGAGGTTTAGACACATTTCTTTCCAAATCCCCGCCCCACCATTTGTAGCGAGTACCTCTTTATTTTTACACAAGCTCGAGGGTGATAACATATGCTTGAATTGTAAGCTCCTCCTTCAGATGAGTCCCTCAGAGTATGTTTAACGAACCCTAGGAAGGAGTGGTTCGGTCCCATATGGGCCTTTTGATGTTTGTTTTACGAGTCCAAAGAAAGAAAAATCAAGGGTTTTTCATGTTTAAAGAGTCTGAAAAACACTTAAAGAAAACTCCAAAATGTCCTTTTTAGTAAAGTAGTCTGATGAGACTAAAAAAGAGATAAACTACCACTCAACAGACGTTTTATTCAAATACTTTAATGAGTGTGAAAA
>SNQJ01S0121050.1:0-16276 GCA_010110895.2 Picea sitchensis
GGAAATTATATTGGTTGAATGCATTGCTATGATATGTGGATTAGTGCATGATTTCAGGTAACGACACTACCCAAAACCGAATAAACGATGACAAAACCTCCAGCAACACGGTGCCACTGTATATTCCATTGTAGGGTGTTGACCCTCGTTCTATTAGGAGGGGTGGAGGAATTTCCCACCGTGTATCCTCCATTGTAGGGTGGGCCATCGTAGGGGTGGACCCTAGATTTGATTAGGAGGGGTGGAGGCATTTCCCACCGTGTATCCTCCGAAACCTAAAGTCCTGGGAGGACAGTGCTGGTTCACGCTCCCCAGACGTGGGATGAGGACTGTCAGTTGCCTTCTAGGGAAGCTTGGTCGAGATAGCGACACTTTCACTTACGGGTTCTATTTGGAGTTAGGTCAGTATAGTTGACGCTCCAATATAGTCTAGCAGAGGACGGATAGGAATGGAGTTGGAAGTAGGTTAGGGAGGAAGGATGAGTAGAATAGTTGAGACTATATGGAGATCTGTCTAGTGGTGGGATTTGATGAAGGAAATTTGTATATATGAATATTCATTATTATGTAACTAAACCACAGTTGATTAAAATAATTTTTTTTTTGAACCAAATAATTGTAATTTAAGAATTTCTCAAACAATTGATTGGTTGTTGTCTTTTATAAAAGACTAGTCTTCCTGACTAGATTGGATGCATACATAAAATACTGAAGGATGACAGTTTGATTATTAGTACATGTACGAGAATTGTATGTACTAGCTACACATACATTTCTTGTACATATACACTAGTATGTATGACTTTCATTGACTTACTTACTAATAATGTCGGTTACTTGTTATGAATGTGTGAACCATGTTCTTGTTCTTTGTACCATAAGATACCTTAACTTCGGGACGAAGTTTCCTGAAGGGTGGGTGTATGTAACGACCCTTAATTATTAAGATGAGTATAATTAATTTAATGAGATAATCCTAAAAGATTAGCTAAACTACATTTATGTCTTAAAAGAACATTTCTAATTGATTATTATTATTAATGGTTAGTCATGATGGTTAATGATTCATTTAAATATTAATTAATTAATTGAAATTGATAAATAAAGGTAAGAGAATAAAATATAACATTTAAATTAAGTTCCGTATACAAGAAAGGATCACATAAGAATCACGAGAAGATAAAATTTAATGTGAATGGATGGGATATTTAAATGAATGGATAAGCTATTTAATAAAGGGATAAGGTATTTGGTGGGAGTTAATGAAGGGAAGGCGGGTGGGAGGAATAAGGGGAAAGGAGTTTGGAGGAGGGATCATTCTAGGGGGAAGTTGGTCATGAGTTTGGAGAGCTCTAAGTATTGAAGAGAGCCGAGAGGGGCTGTGAAATTGGTGTGTGCTCAGATTGAGGCACGGGATTTGTTTGTTGTGACATATTGATTAGGCATGCACCAAGTTGCTAGAGGTTTTGGGCTGGAGGGCGGATATCCATTAGAATCCACAGGCTAGGTCGTTCCCTAGTTGGTGGACAATAGTTTTGGGCAATTTTGTTGTGTTACCTTGAGAATTTGGTGTGTATGAGGTAGCGAGGAGAAGCGGCATTAGCAAGGTAGATGGCAGAAACTTAGCATGAAGCGAAGTGAGCTTGTTAGGTATGCATTTATTTTGTTATTACGCTTTATGAATTCTTTAATATTTGATGAATCTAAATTCTTGAAGTATTTAGAATATGAATATCAATATTATGCTAAATAGGTATTGTCTTAGTTAAGAAATAATTTGCTTATAAGGATACTTTGATTTTTAGATATATATTTATGGGCATTGCACGTTTCTCTGGTTGGGATGAACATGTTTGTTCCCTTTGTCTTCCTGTGAATTTGGTTTAGATATGTTACTCTAATCCTTTTCCCTTTGTCTTCCCACGAGTTGGTTCAGATATGTTACTCTAATCCTTCTCTGCCTGAATGATTTTATATCTGATGCCCTATACTTGTTAAATCTGAATTGAAATGATTTTCATTTTCTGTTTTAATGATTGTATATCTAATGTAAGGTACTTGTTGTATCTAAATTTAATTATTTCTATCTTTGTAGGATGACTTAGTTCCAGAAGCAGCGAAATCATTAAAGTCTATATGTACACAATAACCTGAGCGAAAACTGTTCGGTTATACGCATGTGTGAAGTCAAACCTCTGACATAATAGTTATAAATCAATTCCGGAGTAACTCTTTATGATTGAATTTGAATCTGTTTGAATGTTAGAAATTAATTGAGTGTCTTCCTAGGAAAATTGAATGGATTTATGCGATTAAATTCTAGAAGTAAAATTTTTCTATAATTGGTTTTCTATTATAACAGAGGTAATTCTTGTACATCGCCATTTCTGGTGTAAGATATCTAGGCATGAATAGANATATATATATATATATAGAATAATTATATTTTCTGTAAATACAAATTCAGATTCATAAATGAAAATCATACGCTATCTACCTCTACTGCTTTGTGTAGATTTAAGCCACACTGAGTCAATACAATTCCACCATAGATCTATAACAAGTATATATCTAATTACTATTGGTAGGCATGATAATGAAATATAGAATCTAATGTCTACACAAAACACATACGTATATACAAATATATGTATGTATGTATTCATAAGCACTTCGTCCTATACTATGAATATGATAAATATTCGACGGACACACAACTTTGACTATAATTTAAATAAATAAGAGTTGGAATACTCTAGTTAAAGAAACAAGCATTATAATTCATCCAATTTAAAGTGAGTACAGTAGGCCAAAGATATCGGTAAAGCCATTGTTAAAGTATGGTAAACCTCTTTTCCTTTTTATAACAAGTTAGGCCAATGGTTTAGAACAGAGTTGAGTAACATAAATACTAAGTACCGTGTTCAAATTTTAAAACACAAAAATACTTTGCCATAGATTATCATTCCAAGTAAATTCTTCCAGAATCGTCTTTCTAACAATTCAAGGAGAGAAGTATATTACATAATGGCCAGAATATTTATTCAATTATAGACTCAATACTTATATAGGAAATTGGTGTAATGCCATTAATGGAAGGACGAACTCAAGGTTTTACTCCAACAAACACCACAGTAGACTCAAACTAGTTACAAGAGAGTTGGTTAAATCATGATCTCCTTAAACGACGATAGAACCTATAGAGTTAGCCGAGGTGTGAGAGGGTTCGAAACCCGAATACCTTTTGCGCTAGAGGCAGTGATGGGTATCCGAGATTTGCACGGATGGAGACCCTACAAGTAATCAAATCCTGTAAAAATTAGTCTTTATTCAAAAGATAAGTATCCAAGAAAATTAAATTGCAATAAAACTATAAAAATTAAACCGATGATTCCCTTTCAGAAAGATACTTATCTTGTTGATGGATGGGTTCAAATATTTTCCCCTTCACCTGCTATCTGTTTAGACGTTCAGGCCAAGGGAGGAGGATGCAGTACCATCTCTGATGGGTCTTCGTAATAGCAAGGCCCATCATTACTGACAATAACAAATTTGATAAATGAAGCCCGTAACTTGAAAACATAACAAACCTCGTCACAAGAGAAAGTAGATGTAATAACATAGACTCTTCACACAACATATCAACACGATTAATGAGTTAAGTATAATCCAATTATGAATTGAAATTGTAACGAATAGAGATACAAAATCGATAGTAAGAGAAGAGTCATTACACTGTGGTGTTTAAAGAACGGAAATAAAACATCGCCCATCAAGATTTACATGGCATCATGACACATACAAAATGTTTATGCTATAGGATTCCCAGTAAAATATTCAAGATACCCCGGAAACAAGATATGACAATGGTAATAGAAGGACCAACCGAAGGTTGGATAAAGCTACATGATGATGACTCCATTCATTCAGGGGAAGTAGATAAAATAAATACAACATTCTTCCTACCAAAAAGAAAGAGCCCACATCATTGACTATACATAGAGCCAACCTATCTCCGCAAGATATCTTTGAGGAAGAACGATAGCAAGAATAAGAAAACAAGTCGATATATTTATACTACGTCTTAGGTATTTTTACATCGAGAGGCATATGTTTTGATCAAACCTAACTCCGAAAGGCTCCGTTGGATACTAAAGAGGGACTCCAAATGCCTAACCAAAAAAGGGTTTACCAACAATCTCAGGGAGGAATCGTTTCCCAAGATTACGGGGCGATTTTCAAAAATTGATATAGAGAAATTTCCGTAATGAAGGACATGACAGACGTAAAGGGAAAACACTACAGAAATTGACATAATACCAGAACACTTAACTTTTTTTGAAGATCTTCATCTCCTTTTTCTTATCTATCTCGGTATTGTGTTAAAGAACTTACCAGGGAATAGGGTCGTGCCGATAGTTACATCATGGAGTAACCTCCTTCAATCGTAGTCTTCACCTCTGAAATGGGGCATGCCGAACCTCTTCGGGAAAGCTTAGGAATGAAAAAGCGATAAACCTACCTTAACCCTAATCGACACCTTGTGACCTCATAGTAAATGTAAGGAGTGCGGAGAATGGATTGCCATGTGACAATGGCAGAGTGTTTTGACACTTGGAGTATGGAGCCAACATTTACATAGGGATTCATGGGACAAAATTTAGTGATTTTACAAAGCTTTAACTTTTACAATAGTAATACTTCTAATCCACGTAAAGGAGGCTGCGATGGGACACCATCGTGACTCCGATTAAACCAATTTTTTTTCTTTTACCCTCAATGTAAATCCGAGACAACAAATAGAACCTAGCTGTCAACTTTCCGCTCGCCTTTGGATCTCGTACCCTCACTACAATCCATCGTCAATTCTAAAGAATTTCAAAAAATAACTAGAACTTGATAATTATGTTAGCTTTGTAATCTACCTCGCTAGAGCCTATTTATTGTCTTTGCAAAATGTTAATTATTGTTTTAAAAATAATCTTAAAAGCCGAAGTTTTATTTGTTTAGCTAAAATTGAGATAAAAGAAGATTTAAGAAATACTTTTATTTAATTTCATAAACACGATTTGAAGGCATTATCATGCCACATATATGATATATATTTTGATAAAAAGAGAGCTATACCACTTTTCATAACCAACTCCTCATTCGCGCAGAGTTAGGCTTAATATACATTGATTTATTATCAATGGAAAAATTGATAATCACCATTCAACAATAAAAGCATTATTATTGCTTCGTTAAATATTTTGTTAATATTATTTATATTTTACATTTTTTTATGTTCTTTGTAAATTTGTTAGCACTAATTATGATGTAAAATTTGACAAGGATATCAAGTGAACCACGTAATAAGAACTGTTAAAGTGAGAAATCAACCTGAAACCTTTTTACATGAAATTCAAAGCACTCAACCACTCAAACTAGTCAAGTAGACTAACTTTGAATCTAATATATGAAACTATTACTCATATTAAGCTTGAGAATAGAAAATTTTATATTGAACTTAGCTTAAGTTTTAAATTTAACTACCAATAATGAGGTACAACTCCGAACCTAAGAATAAAAACATGTTTCCTTCTTAAAAATTACATGCTACATTAAAATTAGGCTATCTCATCCATATACATCCGTTCAGATTATGTGTTTACAAATTCAAAATATTGAGGTTGCTAACATGGATTCAAATATCATGAATGTCAAGGACTGTCTCAATTATTATAACCCACATTCATCTCATGTTGGTACTTTCTTACTATGTTTGTATCTGTCTTAGGGATGGTAGTTTTTTATTCCATACTTTAGGCATGCCAGAGATAGAATTTGAATTCTTGGGAAAAAGATCTCCCAAACTGTAAAATATATGTACATTAAATATATAAAGGAATGAACCCATGAATGAAGCATAGGTATATATGAAATGAAATCCTATTAATAATAAAAGATAGTTTGGTTTCATTTATAATGGTAAAGACTTTCTTGCAATGGCCTTTCAACACATGTCGAGTGTTATGTTTGGAGAGTTGTTGAAATTGCTTCCCATAAGAATCAGGAACAAAGTTTTCGGTGCATGCATTGCATAATTTTTGGTGAGAAGTTGCACCATGATGTTCCCATACTTTATTGTAAAATATTCAATTTTCTTCTTCAATAAATGGTTTTGAACCTTAAATTTCAATTTTAAAAGACAATGAAAAATGTTGAGAAAGAAATGAAGCAACCTAACTGTGAGCATTTCTACTTCTTGAGATCGACAACACAACTGATTGAATTCAAATTGAGATGAATAGATTAAACCTCTACCAAACAATAAGGAAAATATCAAACTCTAGATTCTGAGGAAATTATTTTCTCCCAAAATCGACCTCAATTTGCTCGAAAATGAAGGAAAATAAAATTATTTTTTCATTTTTTTGGGTTCGGGTGGGGGGAGGGGGGGTTGGTGAAAATATTATTTGAACATGGATGCAATATTTGAACATAATTAATCACCTCAACAAGTTTGTTTGAAAGAAATCAAGCCCCTCAAGCCAATTTTTTGTTTGAAGGAAAACAATGTTAGCACTCAGAAAGCCTTGTTGTTGAAAACAAGCAAGCATTGACTTCCGATTTTCATAAAGGATCTGAGTATGACACACTACTTCTTGGGACAAAAAGTATGACAAAGTACCGATGAAATTTTCATGATTGAAGGAAAATATACAAAGGTAATATTAAAGAATTATGGAAGAATGAAAATCCACCGTGATGGATTCAAAGAAGAAGATTAATGATGATTCAGACGAGACTAATCCACATTTGATTGGATCACTGATGTATTTGGTTAACACCAGAGTTGATTCATGCCATACAGTGAATGTGATGAGTCAACTGAGACAAGCTAACTAGGCAACAACAAAACATGTATTAAGACACAATTGGATATGGCCCGAGATATGCCTCCAGTGTGAACTTGAGTTTTTAGAATATGCCGATTCAAATTGAGAAGAAAGTACAGTGTACTGGAAGAGCACATCCGATTGATGTTCTACCTTGAAGTCTTCCAGGGTTTCCTGATACAGCAGGAAAAAAAAACTATGTGGCCTTGAAGTGCACCAGAGACAGAGTATATATAACAGTGAGTATGTGAAGCAATGTGGCTTCACAAAATTATGACGATATGAAATACCTTCATATCAAAGATACAAAATAGAAGAAAGATTGTATGCTTGCAGTACCTTCCTACACCTGAGAAGACTGCAAACATTTAAACTTGGTGATGAACTCATTCCGAGTTAAGAGGGAGTATGGATGACCTGAGCCAAAAAAAAAATTCATAGTACATTGGTAAAAGACTTGGCTTGATGAAGAATGCCTCCCTAGCTAAGAGGGAGTGTTGATGAATGAAACTATGGGAGAGATCCTCCAACTTAAAAACTTGTGAGATGTGGAACATAACAACTATGTGAAGTCTTTCTCTCAGCTTACAAACCTGAGAGAAATCCCCTATGAAGGGTTCGTGGTTCCTGCCTGGGACAGAGTCAGGAACGTAGAGATGGCCTCCTCCATGACGTGAGTGACAAAAACTCTAGATGATTATCTGATGTAAAAAGAATCTGTTGAGTCAGGACGTGCCTGTGGCTGAGCACATGGTGAACGTAGGAAATCCCAAAAGTGTTGGGCACATCATCACGTGAATAGAAATAAAGATGATGTGATGGTCTCCTCTGAGAAGCAGAGTTGATGAGAAGACTCCATATGATTCTCCTATTGGTGGCAGTGGGAAAGCATATTTGTAGAGTGGATGTGCCTGTGGACGAGCACAAGTGAATGTGTGAGGACCTGGTTCATCTGTGTAATGCAATGAATCAGATTCATGACATCCCTAGTGGATGAGCACTAGTGGGTGTATCACATCCTTTTTCTATATTTTTTTCAAGAGTCGTACCTACCTGTAACCCTAGTTATTATGTAAAGGGTACAGGTCAGCCCCACCTTAATGTATTTAATAATAAATGTAAAAGATAATTACTATTACTATTACTACCACTATTAATATTAATTATAATAATAATAATAATAATCGGCCCTGTTGAGCTAATAGATGCCCGAGTGGTCAAGTCTAATATAAGTAAGAGATGATTCTCCATTGTAGAATCATATCTTCCTTGTGAGTTTGGTAATTTCAGCATACACTTCTACTTGGAAAAGTGGCACACCTCTCTTGGTGCTAGGGTTTCTAGGGCTTAACTACCCTCTTGTGTGCTAAGTCATTCTTGGTGGTGAAAGGTATTTCTCTTGAAGAATATAGCAAAGGATTTGGCTGGGTTTTTCTCCCTTGTTTGAGAAGGGTTTCCCAGGATATATCTTGTGTTCTTGTGCATGGTGTTTTTTGTTGTGATCTTGGTTGCTGCAACATTCTTGTTTATGGTTAAGACATGATGAAATTGAAATGAACTACATTCTTAACCTAGCTTATGGAAAATCAACAAAGGAAACATCATAAAGGCTTATATGGAAACTGAGAGGTAGAGGACCCAGTTTGAAGCTAACATCAAAGAAGCCAATCCAACTCATGATAAATTCACTATGGAATCATGCAAACACATTATGGAGCCGAGTTATTGAGAGCTGGAATACAAGAGATCTAGGTCTATCCTTTAGATGGAATACTTGGATTTGGAGGCATGTGTCCATGTGAATCAAGCTCTTCTATCCCTTCGAACAATTGTTATAAGCGTTCCAAGAGTGTAAACGAATATTCATACACAACTATTGTATAAAAATAACATGTTACCTTTGCAATCTTCCTCGCTAGAGCCTATTTATTGTATTTGCAAAATGTTAAATATTGTTTTAAAAATAAGCTTAAAATCCAAAGTTTTAATTGTTTAGCTAAAGTTGAGATAAAAGAAGATTTAAGAAATACTTTTATTTAATTTCATAAACACGATTTGAAGGCATTATTATGCCATATATATGATATATATTTTGATAAAAACAGAACTATACCACTTTGCATAACCAACTCCTCATTCGTGCAGAGTCAAACTTAGTATAAATTGATTTATTATCAATGGAAAAATTGATAATCACCATTCAACAATAAAAACATTATTATTGCTTCGTTAAATATTTTGTTGATATTATTTATTATTTACATTTTTTTTATATTCTTTGTAAATTTGTTAGCACTAATTATGATGTTTAATTTGACAAGGATATCAAGTGAGACACGTAATAAAGACAATTAAATTGAGAAATCAACCTGAAACCTTTTTACATGAAATTCAAAGCACTCAACCACTCAAACTAGTCAAGTAGACTAACTTTTAAATTACTCATATTAACCTTGAGAATAGAAAAAATTATAATCAACTTAGCCTAAGTTTTAAATTGAACTACCAATAATGAGGTACAATTACGAGCCTAAGAATAAAAACATGTTTCCTTCTTAAAAATTACATGCTACATTAACATTAGGATATCTGATCCATATACATCCATTCAATGGAACTTGCTCTCCATTCTACAATTGTTTTTTTGAAAATCATATTTTTAAAAATTGGAAATTTTGCTTGATTGTGTTTGATTGTTTTCAGATTATGTGTTTACAAACTCGAAATATTGAGCTTGCTAACATGGATTCAAATATCATGAACGTCAGACTATCCCGATTATTATAACCTGCATTCATCTCATGTTGGTTCTTTATTACTATGTTTGTATCTGTCTTAGGGATGGTAGTTTTTTTTTCCATACTTTAGGCATGCCAGAGATAGAATTCGAATTCTTGGGAAAAAGGATCTCCCAAACTGTAAAATATGTGTACAATAAATATATAAAGGAAACTGTAAAATATGTGTACAATAAATATATAAAGGATTGAACCCATGAATGAAGCATAGGTATATATGACATGAAATCATATGAATAATAAAAGATAATGTGGTTTCATTTATCATGGTAAATACTTTCCTGCAATGGCCTTTCAACACATGTGGAGTATTATGTTTGGAGAGTTGTTGAAATTTGATTTCAAAGAGCCGAAGAAGCCATTGCTTCCCATAACAATTAGGAACAAAGATTTTGTGCATGCATTGCATCATTTTTGGTGTGAAGCTGCACCATGATGTTCCCATACTTTATTGTAAAATATTCAATTTGCTTCTTCAATAAATGTTTTTGAACCTTAAATTTTAGTTTTAAATGATAGTGAAAAATGTTGAGAAAGAAACAAAGCAACCTAACTATGAGAATTTCTACTTCTTAAGATCGCCAACACAACTGATTGAACTCAAATTGAGATCAATAGATTAAACCTCTACCAAATGATAAGGAAAATACCGAACTCTAGATTCCAAGGTAATTATTTTCTCCAAATATCAACCTCAATTTGCTCGAAAATGAAGGAAAATAAAATTATTTTCTCCTTTTTTGGGGGGCGGGGGGTGGGTGGAAATGTTATTTGAACATGGATGCAATATGTGAACATAATTAATCACCTCAACTAGTTTGTTTGAAAGAAATCAAGCCCCTCAAGCTAATTTTCTGTTTGAAGGAAAAAATATTAGCACTCAATTTTAAGTTCTTATTCAAATACACAAAATCTCAATTTTTGTTCATACTAGTTACATTACTTTATGAGATTTGTTCTATTTCAATGCTCCTTCTAGGATGTTTTCCTGACGTAATCACTTGGCTTGTGAACCCAAGGGAGAATTCATTAAACTATAATGATTAGAGGCGAGTATTTCAATTGTGAAGAACAATGTTTGGCATGCTGAGGCTTATGCTATATGTTGAGGAGTGTTTTTCTTCTTATTGTAGGATATTTTCTGGGATATAGATTTTCCATGACCCATAGATACAATATGGGCTAGGTGACCGTATAAACTGAGGGAAAGAAAGTTGTGCGAGCTTCCCTGGCTCTGTTATAACTCGTTCAGATGGAAAGTCGCATATATAAATACATATCCAAGGGTAGCTGGAGAGCCACGACCTCTATTGGTAAATATAGTATCAACACCAACAATAGTAGATCTCATAGACATATAGCTAAAAAAAACATCATGCATTCTTATGAATACAATTTAGTTCATCAATTAGAAATCATACTTCTTCTAGTGTGTTTCTTGTACAAGATGTGATAACCACATTCTCTACAATAAATTACATCAGACAATATTTAGTGAATTCTTAGTTCCAAGGTTTGTGATATCATACAAGTGTACGATGAAACCTAGTTTAGAAACAACAAAACACAATTAATTAAATCACTTATGGTAACATAGAAAAAAATAATCCATATAACATGTTCAACAATAAAAGTAAAGGTACTTCCATAAATAGATGTAACATATATTTTATGATATTAAACCGGTTAACCTACTTTTGAGAAAGTTCCCAACAAAATCTTGTGTTTCAATATCTCCTTTGAGAAAACCCAACCCATTTGTCACATGATCATCTAGGATAACTTTAAAATTTAACATTTCCCATTGATTAAGCTTGGTAGAGTCACCGCTAAAGGTAGCTTTGTGTATCTTTTTCCATAAGAAATGAAGACCTATGGGCCATGTAGTATTCCACATTGTTTTCTACCATGCTACATCATTATCCAATTGTTTCCAAGAATGACACCTCTCCATCTAAATAGTCCCACAAAAAGAAATAAGAATTTTGCTGTAATCCAATAATAGAAACCCATGACTATTGTAAAACTAAGAAAATAATGCTTCATATTCTCCTCTTTGTGGAAAACCACACGTAAGGGACAAGATATTTTTTGCACTGAGAGAAGATAGGTGCACTCTACACCATAGTATGGATGATATGTGTTGCATGCATTATACATGTGTAAAGATTATATACTAAAATGAAACAAATTTAGGTTAGTGATGTAAAAAAGAAAATAAAATATAATCCAACCAATCCTTTGTCACCATGATGTGTGTGTGTGTGTGTGTGTGTGTGTGCGTGTAGAATAATAAAATAAACTATCCTTGAAACCTGTAATTACTTAGAGCTTTGAGCCATATTTTCTTGTTGATCCATGCTTAATAGATCCATGGTTCAAATGGACGTACATGTAGGCTCACTCTGTAGAAGTGGTTAGCGAGATAATCAAATCTCATGAAATGCACTAAGCTCTCTCCTAAGAGAGAATATATGTTATAGCGACACATATCTATCCAAAAACAATGCCCATGTTATCTAAGTGGCATACTATCTCATATTTCACTACAATCATGGAAGGAAAACTAACCTCAAAAGATAGCACCTTGAATAGTCACATAATACAAGATTAGTTTGTTGACATATGATAGACTCATATTGGCCACACATGAGTGATGTATTTTGAGATGAATCAAATTAACAAGTTGACCCTCTTCCTAATTGTGACATTGCAATCTCTACCATGTCAAGCTTTTTCTTGAATGAAGGCATTGTGGAGACTCTACAAATACAATCCTAGGGAGTCCATTAGCACATGGACACTATTTATATAATTATGACTAGTTATTTTCATTCTATTATTGAATTCTTAAGATTTTCTCTTGTGGAGAAACTCCAATTACTTGCACTACAAGCGTAGAAACAATGTCAACAAGGAAATCTTGGCATCCTACATTTTTTCTAGCCCCATTTTTATGTCGTCCAAGAATTCACTAAGTGAAGAGTACACATAATTGGAGTAATATTCTAAGCTTGTATGATTTCTCTTTAATTCATCATAACTTGTTTTGAGCCTCATAACTTGTGCTTAGTGATATATTTCTAATTTCTGAATGTTGTATAAGCCGCATGACTTCTTCTCATAGTCACTGCATATGGAATATCAAATTTCCACATATCAGTGTTTGATCTTACTTGGCCCTTGCATTACTATGACATATGCCATGAAGGGATGGTCTAGGAGGAAGTAATCTAACCTCGTATCAAAATGATCCTCTTTCATATCATAAATTTTAAATGAATTCCATAAAAATTTCATGCATGATCGCAGTTTTACCGAGATCCAAGTTTTATGCATGGTGGAACAATCTCTCATGGGTTATCTCCAAGTTGGAATCAACTGAGATTATCCAATAAATGACCAAAGTTTCAAAATATTGATTGAAACTATGACTTATTGTATCAATCTATTTTGATAGCTCAAGAGGAGTTTCGTAAAAGGATTATATGACTCCTCCTTGGAGTGGTTGTAGTTACTTTGGAATTGATCTTGTTGATTGGTATTATAACATTTTATTAGTGGTTAATGTCTCCCGACGACGATATGAAGACAATATTTTAGTTTTACATTGTTTTTTGGCTGGCCTCAAAAACATCGCAGTGGTACCAAGACAAATTTTCCTCCATATTCAGCGATTGATCTCACACCACACATGATAGTGATTTAGTATCGTTTTGAATTTGTATTTGTTTTCTATTTTTTTGTTTAACTTCCTTTTCTTTCAAAGAGAATTGCTGAGTATGCTATTCGAATTTTTTCCTTCCCTACCAAACATATGAGTCCTATTTGTATATTCCCATGCTCATTTACCTCCCAAGCATAGCAATTTCTTCTCTAGATGGATTATATGATGATTTGAAGAAAAATGATGGTTGACAGTGGCTAGAAATTTCATGCAAAGCATCTCTCCCTTAAAAAATGAATTACTTCTTCTCTTCATGCATTTCTACTTTCCCTCTCACCTTCCTACTCTGCTTCTTCTTCTTTATATTTTTTGCATTGTAGCCTGTAGGCCAAAAACATGCATTCAGTTCTTTGGTAGTGGGTGGATTCCTCTTTATATTCTTGGAGAAGTGACAACAACAGTTAAGGTTAAATTTTCCATTGCACGAGTCAGGAATGGAAGGATACTTGATATTACCTAGAAAATTTGAATCCCACCAATCAAATCCTATGCTAGAATGAAGACTTGTAGTGATTGAAGGATACAAGTGTTTTTGGACTTCATATGGAGTGCAGTAGTATATGATGAATCCATGCTCACCAATTATGGGGAATCAAATGAAGGAAAAATTAAGTCTACAAGTTTTAGGTCTACAACATTTATTCATCGTATTTATTTTTGGAAATGTCTTGTCACTCTCAAAGGTTTGATGCTCAATTCCATCACATGAAGACCTACATACTTCATTAGCTAGTTGAAAAGTTTCATTGGAGAGTATTATAATAGTTTATCAAGACCTACATACATCATCTGCTACTTGAAAAGTTTCATTGGAGAGTGTTATAATAGTTTATCAAGATCTTGTTACCAAGTTTTATATGATGTTGCACCATGATCTATCGGTAACCCTATTAGTGAATACATAGAAACTCATGAAGCACAGATGGATATGCTGCGAGCTAGGGATTTCATATATGTTGTTGGACCTTGACACATTGGAGGACATGGTTCGGTACTTTTTGATCAGGGAAGGGAGCCTGGTAGAGAAATTGATTTTTGAACAACCACATGTGGTATTGATATTGATATCTATTAATTATATCTGTAACCTCAACAATATGTGACTACACATTGCCAGTTGTCCTGGCCAGCTTACAATTGCTTCTTGATTTTCTTGATTTGCTGAAGCTTATTTAACTCACCTCTTTTCCCTCAATGAATTGCGCTCTGCTCATTCCTGCTTCCAATTTTGTCTTCTCTGTATTATGTTCTTTGCTTCTCATTTTGTCATGGTATCAGATCTTAGGATGTAGGCCTCTTCATAGTGTCTGGAGAGCATCTCGATCCTAGGAAGAAGAGCATAGATCTTACATTGTCTCGCAGACAAGAGAACATGACGCAAGATTCTTCACAAAGCTTGGAGAGTAGTTCGCAGTCTGCAGTACACTCAAAAGATCACTGGAGACAACAAAAGCGAGGAAACAGAGCTGCAGAAGGAAGAAACAATTAAATATTCATGAGCATTTAAAGAATTCATGAAAGATTCATGAAATTATTTCTTCAGGAGAAATTTTGGAGAAGGGGCAAAGGAAAAGTTACTTCAGTTGTAAGATTGGACGCGAAAACAGATCTGAGCCTTAATTAAGCTCAGAAATGATGAGCCCCCAGATAAGTCAATTTTTTTTTTCAGTCGTAAGATCTGAACGAGAGCAATATGAGATGCCAGATCAAGAAAACATTAAGTCATGACCGTCAGATCTCATTGGAGAGAGATCGACGATGGGGAGGCATTGCGGGGATTAAGAAAGAAATTAAAGCATGAGCAAGTTATGAGCCTACAATCGATTAGGATCGTTGATCTTTATAGATCAACAGATCAATGGTGGATATCAATCTCGCTACAAATGAGCATCTTCTCATTGCGGGGATCAGGTAGGAAATTAAAGCGTGAGAAATTTGTGAGCCCGTAATCGCTCATGATCATTGATCTTTCTAGATCGACATATCAATGGTGGATATCGATCCCACTATGGACGAGCATCTTCGCTTTACAGAGATCGGCTGTAACATCTCGCTCTGGAGCACTGAGAAAACTTATTATTTGAGGACACTTGCTCGCCGTGGCTCGAACTGTAGGTTAACGATTACCTAGTAAATGAGGATCCACGATGCCATGAGGGAAGACTGCGACAGTCACTCACGATGATTCTAAGGGGCGCGCAATAAGGCGGGGGCCTTATTCCTTAGAACCCTTAGTCTCCTACAAGTTCACCTGGCGGAGTGTTGACTCCAGGGGTTATAGATGTCTACAATCAGTCCATTGGCGAGTGGCACCCTTGGAGCACGTGGTGCATCCTGAAGGGCATGTCACACAAAAGAAACACGAGAAGCGAGTGGCACCCTTGGAGCATGTGGTGCATCCTGAAGGGCACGTCGCGTAAAGGAAATGAACGAGGCGAGTGGCACCCTTGGAGCACGTGGTGCGTCTTGAAGGGCACGTCACATTGATGTGGATGAAGGAAACAAACCTAATAGCCCTAAGACCTTAACACTTTAAGAGATTCCTAAACAACTTCCCTAACCTAGTGACGCCCAGTTCAGAATCTAGTACAAGTCTAAAAACTGTTAGGGTAAAATTTAGTCTAACCCTAAGAGCAGACTCTGGAATAAAAATAACAAATTAAACAAAAAACCATCTAAGTAATAGTTGGTCTTCATGAAATTCTTGGGGCGATAACGAGGGTAAGTGTTAAAGCAAATCTGATAGTTTTAAAACTTTGCAAAGAATAAAATTGATTCCTAACTTGGGGGAGAATGACATCACCTTTGTAGTGTAACATAAAGAAAATTTCAAAAAAAAAAAAACTAAGACCATTATCCTCTCATTATCC
>SNQJ01S0121051.1:0-12377 GCA_010110895.2 Picea sitchensis
AAATTTTATTTTTCCTATATAAAACAGTTTTGGGAATTATAATTTAACAAATTACTGACAAATTGTTTTGGCTGAATGTAAATCGAGAAAATTGCAGATAGGATGGTATTGAATATGGAAGGGATGTAAGCCCATAAGAAATACTAACATCTAAGATAGATAGATAGATAGATCGTGTACATGAGATATTGACAATTTGTTTGGCTGAGGAATGCTGAAATTACAAGAAGAAAGGGTCTTGGATATGGTAGTGTTTTAATCCCATAAAGAATACCAATGCCTATTGTTGCAAGAGCCAAATTATTATGAGCAGAATCTCATGTCTGGAAATTTTATTTTTCCTATATAAAACAGTTTTGGGAATTATAATTTAACAAATTACTGACAAATTGTTTTGGCTGAATGTAAATCGAGAAAATTGCAGATAGGATGGTCTTGAATATGGAAGGGATGTAAGCCCATAAGAAATACTAACATCTACAGCTTCATATACAAACATTATGAGCGAAAATCTCATGCTTGGAAAATTTTGTTTTCGTGTATAAAAAAAAAAGATTTGACATTTATGATTGGAAATGGTTATAATGATATCTCATGATGACTATATGTGTATAATAGAGATGAGATGTTGGATATGCAAGCTGGAAAGCATGGAAAAGGATATTTTTGGGACATGAGGACCCTGTGGTAAGCCATGATCTCCCTAGAATATGTTGTGTTGTGGTAACACATGCCAGAGAGTCGCCTCGGCTGTAAGACTCTATGAAGTCTCTAGAAATCTTCTTGTGCAAGAAATCCTTGTTCAGGCAAGATGGATTGCCTGAGGGACTGTATAGAAGAGAAGGGGATGCATGATCCTTGGCCTAGAACGTGAGTGACCACAAGGAAGAGGAGACTTTGATAACTCTTGATTGGGGGTCATGCACACAATGGGTATGTCAAAGGAAAACAGCGAGCCAAGGTAATGATACATCCATATGGATGTAGGTCCATGAACTGCACAGATAGGTATTGTATTGGACTATGAAAATTTACTCTTACATTATGAGAAAGAATGAGAATTTTATGCACAAATTTTGAATTTACATTCTTGCTAATTTGAAATTTTGTAGGAAAACGATGAATGTTAAATATCTAGAAAAGTACCAGACTATGAGAAAAAAGAAGGTGAGGTTGGAGCAACTAAATGACAAGGGAATAGAATGAATAAATTCCAATGGAATTACTGTAGTTGGAGTTATGAAAGCTACAACTCTTAAACTTCCTGGCCAAATGCACTAAAGCCCTGAAGAGAAGTGGAACAGCCTGAGGAACTACATGGTAGAGAAAGGGGTTCATTTCTTCGGGTTGTGTAGGGATGAGAGGGAATGAGAGCTTGTTGGTTGTTATTGCTGCCATAAATATAAATTTTGAAGACCATTATACATGTTTTGGGTTGGAATGCCTATTCATACATGTTTAATTTTAGTCCAGAGTGCCTATGTTTATAAGATTGGGCTTGATTGCCTGTGTGGATTAAGGCCAGAGGGCCTGGATTTGTAATGTTAATAACATTGGAATGGTGTTTTGCACTAAGGATGGTGAAAAAATAAGGGGAGGGGGATGTAACATCCCATTTTTAACCCTTATGAACTATAATGTATTGTGTAATTGTGACTTAGTCTGGTGAGTCGGTAAAGTCAAAAAGGGGCCAGAGTTCCTAGGAAATGTAACACTTCATATACATTAATAAAATACATCATTGGTTGCAAGACGAACAAGGACAAAAGAGATAGGGGGCTATGATTCCACAAGAGAGGGGGGATTGAGGGGATAAGCCTTTTTATTATTATTTTATTTACCCATAATTTATTTTATGGAGAAAAAGGGTTACATGAGTTTCTTGGGGGAGGCCATGTAGTTCTTGGTTTCCATGTAATTATATAAACCCATCTTTGGTTTGGGTGGGGGTTCACTGGTTCTTATCCGTTCACTTGTTCTTATTCCTTCATTGTTACACATTTTCCACTCTTCATTTTTGGGATCTTCACTCGTTTTTCATTCGTATGCTCTTGGGTTGAGAATGGATATGAATGGATTTGTGAGGGTGGCTTGTGGTGAAGATAGGGGATCATGCTTCCCCTAGTTCATCTTCTTCCCATTATCCCCTTGTTCTTCTTCCTTTTCACTCACTATTGCTAGTTCGTGTGCTCTTGGGATAAGCATGGAAATGAATGGTAGGAAGAGGAGAGCCATCGTTGAATGGTTGTAATGATTTACTAATCATTCCAAGAGGGAATGGATGCCTATGTGCATGATCTTGATGGTAGTTCAGATGGAATTTTCCACAGTTGAGAGTCCTTGGAGTTTGGGAGATTTCCTAACCAGTAGCATCGGAGCCCTGGAGAGAAATGGAACAACCTCAAGGACTGCATGGAAGAGAAAGGTGTTCATTTTTTGGGGTTGTGTAGGATGAGGGGGAAAGGAGCTGGAAATTAGGATTTGATATGAGGTTGGGAAAACTGAGAGCTACTTAGCTAGTTGTTGTGTGTTTAGACTTGGACTAGGACCCTTCCTTGTGGATTCAGAGCCCTGGATTAGGCGAGACCTGTTGTTGGGCGTAAATGAATAGAAATGTTTATGGTTTAGAGGAATGGCCTTGGTCTGCTGCGAGTTAGTGAACATTTACTTGCAAAGATAAGTGCTCTCTGTGTTTTTTGTGTAATGTTTATTTCCATTGTGTATTTAATTATCTCTGACATATGTATTCTAATGCGCCTGTCTGCTAGCTATGTATTCTATTGTTTATATATTTTATATTGTGGCATGGATCTTGTCTTATGCATGTGGTTTTCATGCCTCTAATGTTCATGAATAGTCCTTTGATTTCGAGATAAGATCAGGAAACCGAGTCTTGGGATTGCAACCTGCCTCACCTGTTGGTGGTTGGGTGTGTTGAAATCAGATTAAGTGGCATAGCCCGACCTATGGGTGGTTGGGTATGTTACAGGATTCCACACAGGTGATTGGAAGGGGGTTTCCTTCTACGAAGAAGGTTCCTTGTGGTACCTATGAGATAATTTATGAGGTTCCTTGTGCTACAAATTGTGCTACAGGATCGACTATTCAAGCTGAATTGGAGGCTGAGGTGGATGTAACAATTCCAGAGCTTGTTGTAGATATTCCACTCATCAACAATAACCTCTAGGTATTTTTTTAGCCTTTTCATCTGCATGGAAAAGTGTTAAGATACCCCTTCCTTATATTTTGGTAGCACCTGGTGCTGCAAGCTGCATATTCTTCCACCTACTAGCCTTGATACCTCTTCTTCCATAGAATCCATAGCCATTTGAAAACTGAAGTTTTCTTATACTAAAGTCAAGACGTTTTACTTCAGAGCTTTGAATGCCCTTTTCATCCACTTGGCTTATGTGTCCACACTGCGCTACATAAGTCACTGCCAAAACTATGCTACAGATCCCATGTCCCAGCACTGCATTTTCCTTGTTAGATCAGTGCCATCTTATTTTTTCACAAATCCATGCATTAGCCTCCCTTATTCATCATTTCATCCTATGTTTTTATCTCAAAGTCTGCTGGTAGTGAGGAGGATAGAATCCCCTATGTTTTAAAGCTTCGATGACCTTATATGGTGGCATAATGACAATCTAAACCTGAACAATGCATTCATGTATACCTTTTCTCATAGTTTCTTTCCCTCATTTTTTAAAACCATCATACTGATCTATTGTTAATTCAAAAGTGAGTTGGAGGAAAATCCTTGAAAGAGTAAATATTGATCACCTTCAAAACTCATAGATATTTTCCTCTGTTTGGTTTCTTTACCCCTCATAGAATTACAGTCTTTGATCCCMTATTTCTATCCATGGATATGCCTCAAAGKAAGAAGTCCCAYAAGGGAGGGAGTGTGTTCAKTACTGAGCCTTCTGACATGCACMTATTTGATGTTGAGCCTATGGCCAGGGAGGTTTTCCAAGGGGTTGACTGCCTTTATTTTTGTCAAAACATGCAAAGGGGCCACCCTGAAGTAGAAAGGAAGTTTGCATTACACTTTGATGGCATTAAKACCAAGGTAGGAAACCTTGAGTTTGAGGTATCTGAGGCCTCTATTGCAGTAGCCACTGAGATACCCAACACTGGTGAGAGGTGGTTCAAATCCATGATCCTCAATGCAATGTTTTCCATAGATTTCCTCAAACCAAACTATCAAAAATAAAATTTGTCTAAGGGAGTGCCTATGAGCCACCTAGTTGAAGCCTTTGATAAAATGTTGAATATTATCTAGAGATATTTTACATGTAAGGGAATATTTAAGCCTTTGATAAGTCTCTTGCTACATTTCACTCGTAAGGATTCAATGAATATCCCGTTTTATCTATTGAGAAGTATGGGGAAGATGTTTGATAGAGTCCAATCCAATTCCAAGGCTGTGGACACTATTTTTTTCCACTCTGGGTTGATCAAGATGTTGGTTATGGAAGAGTTGAAGAAAATGAACATTTCATTATCTCTGCCAATATGTAACTAGTTATAACATCTACCCCTCAATCCAGGATGCAGAGCCCTTTTCCATCGAGTAGTGTTTCCCCAGTAGGAACAATCAAGAAGAGAAAAATAAAACCTACTACCCAAGACAAAGAAACCCCCAAGGAATTGAATAAGAAGAGAGGGAGGTTCATATCTCCCCACAGAGAGATTTTTCACCTCCTCTTGCACCTGGATTGGAAGAAATCTATTCATCAACGAAACCCATAGCCAAGAGGAGGAGGAAATTGCATTTCCCTTCACCAGATCCAGCAGCTAAGACCAAATTTAGGAGGCCTTTTACTAGATCATCGACCAACAAGGAATTTGTTGAAGCAGAAGTCATACCCAAGGCTTTAGTTCCAAGGAAAGATACAGGTAAAGGTAAATTCATTGAGAATCCTATTGAGGTTATAGATAGAGCCTTTGTTTATCAGAAAGATAAAGGTAAAGCCATTGAGAAACCTATTGAGGTTATCAACATCAACACTCCCCCTGATAATCCCACTTTCAAAATATTGATCAAACAACTTAGGGATGTTATAAAAGAAGTTGCTCGTTTGAAGGAAGAAAGTTTGTCTGAGAGAAGAAAGATGAAGGAGTTCATGGACATGTACAATGAAACCCTTGATCTAGAAAGGTTTGCAGCAAGAAGATCCTTGCCTCTCCATAGGAAACTTAAGACTTTGTACATGAAAAACAAAATATTTCAGTCCCAAAACAAAAAGCCCAAAGAAGAATTGCATCCCTTCAAGGATGAAATCACCCAGAGGAACTTAAATGTCCTAGTACACACTGAAATATAAACAGATGAACATACAATTAAGAGGAGTACCCCTGCAAAAGAAATATATGCTACTATGATAGAGGGAAGATATCCTACAACAAGGAGTGTTATATTGAGGAAGTATATGGGGGATGCTAGATCCATTTTTTTGGGTGGTTAGTTTTTGCAAGATTGAAATGTTCAAGGAAGTATGATTTTTCCACCTATATAGGCATCTACATGATCCTAGACCATCAGGTAATTTTTTTGTGTTTTTGAAGAATTGTTACATCACACATAAAAAACACAGAGATTATGTAGTGCCATGGTGCTACGAAATCATCTATACAGGTTGTTTTGCAGTTGCGCTACCAAAGGTGCTACAAATTCTCCAAGACAAACACAAGAATGGCGCTACAGAAACTGCAAAACTGTTACAGAGAAATAACGCTACAAAAATTGAAGAGTTGTTACAGGAATGGCGCAATGGAAACTGTAGAGCTATTTCACATGAGGTGCTACATAATTGGCTACTAAATGCATTATTGAATGGCACTACGAAATGGACATTACAGTCAAAATTTTGAATTCATGACTCCTTGATTGGGATGATGTGGAGGGAACCAAGGATCAACCGCTGGCACCTGGGGATCATCATATGAGATTCGAGGACACATGGAACTGGAGGATGATGTGCCCAAGCTGCAAGACATGCTATTCAATTCGTGTTAGAGTGGTTTCCAATATGGCTATTAAATTGTAGCAGATTGTTAGGTTTGTTAGTATAGATGGTAGAATTATAGTTGTTTTGGAGAATCCTAGGATAGGAAGGCCAACTCACACCTATAGTTGTTTCCTATTGTATTTTTATTATAAATACATCTTTTGAATGATTAGATAGGTTTGAATGGTTGAGAAGATCTCCCTAATTGTAATATTTTGACTAAGTAAAGTTGTTCTATGGTTATGTATTGGACTTGAGACATTTTCATTAATAGAAGTCAGTTTCATTTCATCATCTTATTGCTTATTATTCTGAAATGCTCATGATTGGATGATCCATATGATATTTTGTGGTTGTGTTATAATGAATGTTTGATTATAATGTTTCTATGAATGTTTTTCATTGTTTCAAACTTTAAGCTCAAGAAGTTCTTGTGACTGGGTTTTTATTCTCTTGGTTGCTTGAAGGCCTGAAGCTAATAACAAACCTATCCACCTTCCTCACAAAGTTTTCCTCCTATTGACCTTTACCCCTAAACCACTGACTCAAGTTAATCAAAACCTCATTTTCTTATCCATGCTAGCCAAGATTTTTGTGTTAAAACATTCTTAGACTAAGCTTTGTCCATTTGACCTTTAATCACTTATTTACATTCACAAACCTTTTGAAGGGTACTAGGATTATCCTCTTGCAATATGAGGGAGATTATCAGTGCTAAAAGATCCAACACCACCTGAATATACAAATGGAGTAGGGATACCCCCACTTGACCCTGAGATAGTTGTTTTGGCACACATCACCACTACTAGCACTTCTCCTTTATGGGGAAAATTGTTGACCCATGTTGCCATATCACAAGAGCCTGTGAAAAAAACTTATGTTCCTGCCTCTCTATCTACACATATGTATACACAAAGAACTTTAATTGGATGTTCTATACCATTTCCCTCTAGTCATGTGGCCAACAATGTTGTTGGGTCAGGCCCTATGACAAGTATATTATTTATTCCCCCTTCCATTCAATTAGGTAATCTAATGACATCCACACAATAAACTCATCCTAAACAAATTGTTCAAATGGGAAGTTATTTCATACCTCCCACTTGGGGGGAAGTTACAACTGGGGGTAAACCCTCAACTGCAGGGAAATCCTCAACATGGGGGCAACATCCACCGTAGGTAAAACAACTAGCTGGGAGGAAACAACTAGTTAGGGTGGGACATCCATATTGGGGGAAACAACTAGCTGGGGGGAAACCTCCAACTGTGGGGAAACAACCAGTTGGAGGGAAACCTTCAGTTGTGGGGAAACAACCAACTTGGGGGAAACAACCAGTTTGGGGGAAATCCCTTACTGGAAACAAACCTCAATTATAGGGGAAGATCTTTCTAGCAAGCCCTATAGGCCTTTATACTTTCCTACCATATTAGAGAGTTGCAAACACTCCATGGGGTCAACCTAATCTGATAAGAATCCCTTTGTAAGGATATTTTCCCATTGAACCTAAKAACTCCATGTTTCCTACTCCCCAAACCTATAAAAAATAATATATGGTAGGAAAATTAGGTTTTACCATGYCATCACAACATGTATATGGTCCTAATGGTACCCCAATGTCATGTTAGTACTACCATTATTCGCAGCCAAACTGAAAATTTCCCTTTTTTTCTACATTACACTTGTTGGATTTGTCATGTTTAACTAATGATCCCATACAACATGCCCCATTATGGACACCCATCCCTACCAAAATACCCTTTGATATCCCTATGTTTGATGGGAATCATAGAGAAGATCCTAACAATCACATAATGACCTTCCATCTTTGGTGTAATTATAACTCCTTAATGGAATATTCCATTCAATTAAGAATTTTCCAGAGAAATTTTATAGGTTCAAAAAAAATATGATATATCGAGCTATCGCAAATCTCCTTTGTCGAATTTAATTCTCTTTCTATGGTGTTTTGACTCATTTCCAACTACCTATCCGGTATGAGACAAGTGTCGATCGTCTAACCTCGCTTACAAAATACACCTCCACCTATATATCTAATCACATTCATGAATGGAGGTGGTAGTGATGGTTAATTAAAGCTAAAATTATGGACCAAATCCTACCATATTGGTTCACAAAATCACTCCTACCACTCATTTCTAGAGATGTCGCCATGGGAGGTGTTGTCAACGAGGATCATGAAATTAGTCATGCTTAATATTTAGACCTTGTATATTCCTAGTTTGGCACACTATACTATCAAATTCCTCATGTTCCTTGATTTTAAAATGATCCTTCGAGACCAACCCATAACCCCATGCCAATGGTATGGTGGATTACATAAAATTATAGTCTGCTACCCAATCTACTGGGAAACAAGGCCATATAGCCTCCACCCAAACCTCATCACAAATTAGTACCAATACCAAATCTCCTCCCTCTCCTACAAAAATATATAAGGTGAATGTGGTTCAATCCACTTCATCTTAGCAACATGGAGGAAATAATAAAAATAAGGGTAAAACCAAAAAATATTCTAACTATGAGGAGAGTATAAAAACTCAAACAACTGTTGACAAAAAACTAAAAAGGAAGGAGAATTTTCCTTTCCTAATTTGTGTAGATGACCATTATACAAAATACTATACTCATCACCAGGAAGTCACTAAACTTTTGAAGGTAACCTCCCAATCCATAGTGTTAATTGATCCCTTCCCACCTCAGCAACAAAAAATAGTTTCCCCAAATCCTGCCCCTCTGCAAGGGGGAAATGCAGGGCATATTCACCATGAGGATTCTTCCTCAAGCACCATTGTATTTTAATCTAATAACACAATTCAACAATCAACTTTTAATCCAACTTCTCTGGCTACCCAAAACTACAACATCGTTGAATATTTGGCACATGCACCTTGTGCTATGTCGATGCTAGAAGTTCTACAAAATTATCCCAATCAGCATACAACCCTGTTGTCGGCCATTAGAGTTGTGGATCCAAAGGAATAAAATAAAAAAAAAATTAGTTTGGAACATTTTAAACCTAGGCTTTACCACCACCTTGCGTTCTAAATTCATACCATTGTCCATGGGAAAATATTCATCGTATTATTTTAGATGAAGGAGAATCAACTTGTGTCATGTCAGACTCTTTATCATATTGTAGAGCCATTGGTTCTCTTGACATCAACTAGTCTCAAACTACCATTAAAGAGTTTGATGGATGTGACTTCACTCCTTATGACTTTTACACTCTTTACCCATGGAAATAGCAACCAAAACTATTTATATTGACATAGAAGTGGTAGATGCACCCCTGGACTATAATTTATTACTTGGTCATAGTTGGTTTTATGCGATGACCATTGTCACCTCAGTTTGTTTTTAGTTCCAATTCCCTAATCAAGGGAAAAATGTGTCTATTTACCAATTGGATTACAACATACAATATATTTGCAACAACAATTCTAATAGCTTCCCTTTCTCATGCCAGTCTAATATTGATTATGAGAGTGTGGGTATAGATCTCCTCAAGTATTCCTCACTCATGGGAATTTTTCCTTTGGCTTCCCCTTTTTTCCCACATAATATAGCCATAATAAAAATGATTTTCGCTATGGTGCAATGATACCCTGAATCGTTTGGTCATTAGGTAGTACCTAGCCTGGATGAAATTGAATCACTAGGTGACACCATGCCACTTAGTCCAGTTGAGGCCACATACAAAGAGATTCAATATACCTATTAAATTTCATATTCTGATGACCAAAACCTCGTGGCATAATATAATTACTCTCTACCATCCTGGACTGACTCCTATCCATCCTCTCTTTATTATATCATATGGAAATTTCCATCAAATGAGTCTCCATAATGGAGATTATGATCCTAGAAAAATCACCATGGGAAGATTACCATCATTGGTATTTTTTCACCAAGTATGGATATGGTAGAGAACAAAATCCAATCCATTGTTTCACCCGATATTGTCAAAAACCCTAAGCCCCCCATTATTACTTAGAACATTGTCTCTAAGGAAAATTTAGAGAATATAACACTAACCATTTCTATCGACATATGAGTGAAACCTAGTGTCGTGGAATATATTCAACGTGGAAATAATTTCTCACCGGAAGACACTACAGCATATACGACCCTATTTAAGGAATTATACGATATTTTCTCTTGGAGCTATGAAAATTCTAGGTATTGATCCCTCCATCATTGTTCATGAGATCAAAATCTACCTCAGAGTCAAACCTAACTGGAAAAAACTTCACCCGGTGCACCCTTGAAAGACTGTGGCCATGAAGGCAGAAGTTGAAATTTTTTGAAAGATAAATTTATTTACCCTATACCATTAACAAACTGGGTATCCAACATCATTCTGGTCATGAAAAAATAGGGGACTTTTAGAGTTTGTGTTGATTATAGGGACCTTAACGAGGCTGGTCCCAAGGACAATTACCCTACTCCCTTTATCAACCAAGTTATTGATAATTGTTCCAAAAGTTTCTTATTTTCATTTATGAATGACTTTTTTTGGCTATAATTAGATCAATATACTCCCCTTTGACCAACATAGGACAACGTTCATCTTCCTTGGGGAATATTTTCTTCATAGATGATTTTAGGGGCTAAATTTCGCAAATGGGCTAATTTTCCATGTTTTTTCCCAAAACACGATTCACCAATTTCCATCTTTTCTAAAACTGATTCACCCAAATTCCATAGAATAAAATTGTTTTACCTTACAAATCGCCAAAAGTTTATAGAAACTATAAAAAATCCTTATAAATTTGAATATTTTTACAAAATTCTTGTCAAACATTTTACTTTTTTCATATTAAGGACTAGTAATATTAGCCCATGTTTCTACATTTAAATAAAAAATTTCCATCCTTAAAATCATCCCTGATTTGATTATTGCAAGTTACCCTTTATCCTTAAAAATGTTGGGGCCACTTTTGAGCGAGCCATGTCGTATGTCTTTCATGATATTAAGCATATTGTGGAACATTACCTCAATGAGTTTCTTTCTCATTTAGCTCATCAAGAGGATCATATTCATAATATTAGATCTATTTTTCTTCGATGTCGTCACTATAATATTCACTTGAATCATCACAAGTGCATTTTTTTCATTCAAACCGGAAGACTCATGGGATTTATCGGCTCCCAAAATGGGATTTTGATTGATACCTTAAAGGTCAAGCCCATCTTATCCTTACATCCTCCAAAAACTGATCCAAATGGATCTCGGTGGCCATCTACCTTTTCCACTGAATCACCATTTTGAGCCTGTGGTTATGATAAACCATGACATTCACCCTTTTGATGGGGAATGGAATGCAATGTGATCTTCATTTGCTAATTACAGACATCATGTAATGGTATTATGTACATACCTACAACATAGTGTTAAAGCATTATATCCCTTTAGAACTTCATGGTTAAGCATGCTGAGGCCAGAGTAGTACTGGAATGGGTGACCGCCCGAGAAGTCCTAGTATTTTACATGCCTATGGAATTTTATAAACTTAGTCCAAGTTATCTCATATGCATTATGGGAATTGTTCTCCTCTCACTCTCTCATATATAATTGAGCTGAAGGAGGCCCTTTAAGCATGCAATAGAGTGTGATGTAAAGCTTCTTGTGAATGAAGCGTAGCCAACACCTCTTTCTTTTTAGAGATAAGCTACCCCATTTTTCAGTTTTTGTTCTACAATGTTTTTCTATCTTATTCAGTAATATAAGTTGGGTTTCATTGTATTTTTTTGTTCTCTTCCATATTTTTGTGTATTTGATTGTTATATCTCAGTTATATTTCTGCCTTCACGTCATTCTCAAAATAATCTGGATCAGTGGTATCAGAGCAGGCTTCTTCTTGTCGTTTCTCAAAGAAGGTCCCCAATGAGGTCAGGGTATAGAGAGTTGGCTCACGAGCTAGTTTCACTTGAGTACAACTTCTCTTGCAAGCCCAAGTGACTTCCCATGGTGGAAGAAAAGAGAGATGACAAAGAAGGAGATCCTTTCAAGACGTTTCTCGAGGAAGGCCTCATGCGACATAGGAATGAGATGATGGAAAACTTTGCTCGGATCCTTCAAAGACTATCAATGGCATCATCTAAGTCATATTCGAAAAGAAGCTATTTTTCAAGTGCAAAACCCTTCAAGGTAAAATTCGATTTTGATATCCCCTTATTTGAAGAAAATATAGATGTAGATGCTCTAGAAAAATGGTTGAATCTACTAGAAGGTTATTACTCTGTCCAAAAAAAAATCGATAGTGAAAATATCACCTTCGTGCTCCTTAAAGACCTTCCCCATGTCAGAGCTTGGGGGGAAGGTTACTAGGAGAGGTACA
>SNQJ01S0121051.1:12387-23122 GCA_010110895.2 Picea sitchensis
TTGTCTTTCATGTCCAAATACCTTCATCAATATTGCGGTCAAAAACCCATGACTATGGTTGACATCAATGACAACAACCAATATTCCAACACTTTCCTCTTATTTATACTTTCATGTAGCTTCCTCAAGGGGTTACCTTTTAAACATCTTAACCCACTTTCCTTATTTTAGGGTTAACCCACTTCTAACCACTTGTCCACTTAGTAATTTCTCCATTAAATTTATTATTTAAATAATTTCTTTTGTATCCAATTTGACTTATAGTACACTCATCACTTAACTTTATTATTTACCTTCTAAGATCTCTTAAACCATTGTCCTTATTTTACGACTAACCCACTTCTAATGACTTGTCCACTTAGTAATTTCTCCATTAACTTTATTATTTAAATAATTTCTTTTGTATCCACTTTGACGTATAATACACTCATCACTCGACTTTATTATTTAAATAATTTCTTCTTTGCAAGCACTTTGACTACTTTGACCTTTTGGGGCTTCTAGATGACTCATGAGGGTTCTCCAACTTCACATGGCCATAAATCTATAACTGTGAGGAGTTATGTGACGTTCCACATACCACCGGAAATGGCATGATATGTACTATCCATCCAAAATATTCTTACTTTCAAATATATTAAAACTCATAACATTATACATCAAACAAACTTGGGTCCATTACCCAAACCTTTGTGCTAACGAAATTTTCTACCAAAATTTCTTTAAGGGTTGACATAAATGAAAAACAACCCAAATAATCAACAGTTTTATAATAGATGAGAATATCATCAAAGAAAACTAGGAAAATGGATGGCGAAAACTACATAAGACATGATTTATCAGACTTTGGAAAGTGGAGGAAGCATTACCAAGAACTCATAGTGACCCTCATAAGTTCGAAATGTAGTATTGGGAATGTATTCCTCTTTCATATGTATTTGGTAGTATCCAGAACTAAGATCAAGTTTATTGAAGTACTGATCATCGCTCAACTCATCCAGTAGATCATCAATGACAAGAATGGGAAATTTGTCTTTGATGGAGAGGAAGTATAGTGAGATGATCCAAGTTCCTTATTTCTCAAATACCATGAAACAATGAAAATAATAGGGGGAGGTACTAGGATGGATAAAACCCATGTCAAACAATTATTAAACAATTTTCTCAACTTCATTATTTTGGGAAAATGGATGACGATAAGGGAGAACATTGGGAGGTAGACTACCTAAGATGAGAGGAATTTAATTATCACGAAAACCACAGAAAGGGGGAAGTTCATGGGGAGTGGAAAAAATATCTTGATGTTTTGGTAAATTTCCCCCTACAGACAAGTGAAACATCCCTTGGATAAAGTCCCCTCTTTGGTCCAAGACAGAAGGAAACAAATGATGTACTACTTTCCTTCTAGAACTATTTCAATAATTAGAATGAGAAGAGAGGGACATATGACTTAGATTTTTATGTCGGTTTTCCTCACTTCTGTAGCCTTTGGTATTGATGTCCATCCCCTTGGATCTCATTTGGTATTGATGTCCATCCCCTTGGATCTCATTTGGTATTGATTTCCATCCCCTTTGGTATTCATTTCCATCCCCTTGGATCTCACACAATCATAAGTATGATTCTCTCAAATCTCTTTTCTTTCTCTCAAGAACGACCTTCATTATCTAGGCATAGAGGCATCACAACCATATGATTTTTTGGGGGAGAGGATGTTTTCAAAACAGGATTTGGCTCAATCAAAAAGATTGAAATTTCATTGAATAGGAGATAGATTTAACCAATTCCTTAACCAACTGAAAATTTTCAAAAACAACCTCACAAAACAAGGCATGATGGTTTCAACTACTTCATCGCCCCCCCATAACTATGCACATGGTGATGAAAAAGGGATTAATTCTCCCTAATAAACTATGGGAAAGTGATGATCATGGTTTATCCCTCCATGTATATGGTTAGGGGGGAAATGAATCTCAAACGAGGCCAAAAT
The DNA here is from genome assembly GCA_010110895.2 of Picea sitchensis. Taxonomy (NCBI): domain Eukaryota; kingdom Viridiplantae; phylum Streptophyta; class Pinopsida; order Pinales; family Pinaceae; genus Picea; species Picea sitchensis. The sequence continues at coordinate 14,378 of SNQJ01S0121051.1, forward strand.
CTCAGATAAAAATACGGTTTTTCCACCTCCAACTGATAAGTTTCCATTCCAACGTGTCTAGGGATTATGACATTCATTTTCTCGTGGTGACAAAGTTGAGACAATTAAGTGATACACTTGGTAAAGTGTGACACTTTTTTGTATAACTAATGTGAAACTTAAGTGTTACATTTGGTGGTGCGACACTTAGGTGTTTAATAGATTCCCCCTAAAGTGTGAAGTCAAAAGGAAAGTTGATGTCCAAAACATGTTACAAAAACATGTATGTGAGGGCATTGGAATAGGAGAGTCGAGTGAAAGTTTCAAACAAATATCAAGTAGTATATATGTACCATCCCCGAGGTAGGCATACCCATGCTAGGAATGAAGTGAATCAAAGCATGATCACCGAAAAATATAGTGCATCTCCATGAAATAATTAAATAAGGATATAGACACCAAATGTATAATTTGGATCCATATCTCCATGACTCAATCATGTCATAGCCATGAAATAATACATAGTGCAACTACGATATGAAAAAAAATAGCTACAAACCAACACAAAGTGGATCTATGTGATAACATATATATCAATAAGATCATCGACATGATGACTATATTGGAATATTCTAAGTAATCAAATAGTCTCCATCACAACCTAGGTGCCTAAGGAGTTCCCAGGGTCTTCATCCCGATCCAAAAATGGTACGATTATAGCCATGTGAATAGATGTACTGATGTTGAACATGGTAGAAACCACTTGATTACCGATCATTGATGTATACCGTTAAGAAGTGTGAGGGAAATCACCAATGGTGACAATGAATCCTAATGTACTCTAGTACAGTCCAACGAATGTGAATAAATGAGTTGAAGTAAAAAATGCACGGAATCATTAGATCAAAGGTCAGTGATGTAAAACTACTGTCGAAAGAAAGGACACCTTCCATTGAGGAATGAATGTTCCAAGGTACTGACTGGTTTCTAAGTCTAATTCCTAGATAATGTGTTGAATTCGACATGTACGGAATCATCGAAGGAGGGCCATGATGTTTCTCCCATCGTCGACACAAAACTGACATAGGATAGTGATGTAAGATAATATATTAAATGAGCACATATTGACACAAGGATGAAGGTTGGTAATACTGTGGAGTGCTTTCTTTGTGCTGAAATTGCCCTTGAACATTGTGAGGCATGAAAAATGACTTGACAACATTGACATGATGAGATATAGACCAAAACATAATGTGACGATAACTGGGGCACTCTTTAGGTGAGCCAAAGGAGTATGATGACCCATAGGATTGGTATGAATCAAAGACAAGTAGATTACCCAACTGTAAGATAAGATGCAAACAATTGCCATGTTCAAGGGACACAACCAAAAACTTCCATAATGATTTCCAAAACTTGATCGAATTCCCTCAAATTCCCCCCCACCATGAATGATGAGTACCTCTTTGTTTTTTGACGAGCGTAAGAATGATAACAAATTATCAGTATAGCTCATCTTCGATGAATCCCTCATCACATGTTTAATTAACTTGAAGAAGGAGGAGTTTGGTCCCATATGGGTCCTTCGATGTATAGTTTTACAAGCCCAAAGAAGGTAAATTCAACAGTGTTTTCATGTTTATAGAGTCTAAAAATATCTTAATGAAGACTCCAAGGGTGTTCCTTTCCATAAATTTAGTCCCCCAATCCCGAAAAAGTGCAAAACAATACAAGGGAGAACTCTTCTAGTCAGGATTGACTAGAGTGTTCCTCTTTTGTAGTCATTATTATGAGGCCAAAAAAGTGGTAAACTCCCACTCGAAATACGACTCTTCATTGTTTAATGAGCTCAAATAATCATGAAGCATGCTCTCCTGAACAAGGTCATTGGAGAGGAAAAAGTCTTGTCTTTTGAAGTCATGCACTTGTAAAATATGACTTCATTCAATTGTGGTCATAAATATCCATCAAATAGAGCTTAAACTCAAAGAAATGGATTGAATGGAAGAAAAAAGATAATGTGAACATAGAAAAATAACTAGTTCCAATGGATTAAAGAGAAATTGGTAAAAAATACCTAGTTTTTTTACCTCTTAGTGTTTCCTTGTTGAAATTTTATCCTTTTGGGGAAAATCTTGGAGTGATGATTGCGATATATCCAGGAGACCATTTCATGAGTCATTTTAATAAGGTTAGTCCCCTCCTCGTACTCTTTCATTTCATAGTTATTTTAAGTAATTTTATGCAAGTTGCAGGGTGATTTGAGTTTATTTAGGGATCTCTTGGCATCATAGAATGTCTTTTCTCCCCCTAGGAATCAATAGGAGTGATGAATTAGCCCTCATAGCCCTATATGTGACTAGTAGGGAGTGGCTATAACCTTATAATCCCTTTTGGGGGCGAGATAGGCACAATTTTTAAGGATTTTTTGCAAGCAGAAAGTCATGAAAGAATTGAAAGAAGCTCAAAGTTGGGCTAATGATTCTTCGTGTCATGTGCAGGAGTTATTTGAACAAAATGATCAAGTGGAAAGACAAAGAACATGATGTCAAATAAATATTTTCCCTACATGAACCAAACACCATGGCATCCCTGAGAAACTACGGTTTTATTAAATTATTCAAGACTCAAAGCATGAGGAAGAAAGTAGTTCTTTTGGAGCATTTGATAAGGATGTGGGATGAAAATGAACAGCTTTTTCATGTGGATCCCCATACTCTTGATATAGATATGGAGGATGTTTACTTCTTAACAGGGCTCTCAGAGTGGGGAACAACTATTATTTTGGCTTGTCATTGGGGTACTGTGATGTCGACTAATGAATACATTTCTCAACACTATAGGGAATATACCCAAAAGATCAGTGGGAAGATCCCAATTATGTATGATCCTCTTCATTATCATAAATTTAGCGGGAATCATAGGGCCACATCTTGCTTCAAAATCTTAGATGGCATATTCCATTGAAGGATCAAATCACCAAGTGTAAGACAAGGAGACAAAAAAAATTCATATATGGATCTATTATTGTTTCATTCTTCTTAGAGAGGGTTCCTTTAATACACCCATGGATAGAGACACTCGTGCAACCTCCGAACGATCCACAAATAAGGCATTGGACTAGGCTTATGTCCCAGTTAGGGGGTGGTCCCCAAATTTTTGCATTTGACATTGGATTCTTCTCATGGTGGGAAGATAAGATTCTTATGATTGAGGACTCCCCATATGTTGGTATGGATTTAAAAGAAACAGGCATCTAGTGCTTCCTAAGGGAGCACTGGAAGGTATCAAGTATAATGTGACCTTGTAACACATTTGTTTTTTATATTTTTGATATACATACATACATACATACATACACACACACACACACACACACACACACACACACACACACACACATATATATATATTTATTTGTCATATGAAAGGGATCTAAATTTTTTTTTGTTTTTGTTTCATACATCGCAAAGCAGTGAGGCTGATAGGTATGTCACCATTACACTAGCACGAAGAGGAACATTAGATAGATGAATCCGACACTGGAGGGATTCCAAATGTGGAAAGGAACATGAGGGGACACACCATGGGTGTTCCCACGATGTATATGTGGGAGGTTCATTATCATATCCAGAGGAATACATTGAGAGTGCATGAGGGAATTAGCCATTTATTATGTTCAGTGTCCCAACCAATTTTCTATTATTATGAGCACAATGTACCACATGACATTGAGTAGAGTTCTATATACTGTCCTATTTTTTTGATGATGTATGGGTGATGTAGCCTAGCTTTTTTCCTCGATGTACATTTGGATATTATGATGTAGATTTATTTTTCTGTGATATGTGTGTGTGTGTGTGTGTGTGTGTGTGTGTGTGTGTGTGTGTGTGTGTTTGTGTGCGTGCATGTGTGTGTTGTGTGTGTGTGTGTTCATTTTTTTATCTTTTACATGCTTTGTGATTTATGTGTGTGCTAGATGCCATTCAAACATGAAGTTCACAAGTGAATCAATTATTGTGTTAAAAAACCTTGGTATATGTCGATATTGGATGTCATCCAACAATATTTCAAGGAGGCAAACCCTTAACTAGAGACAAAGTAATGTAGGATCACATATGGAATAAATGTGGTTTAGTTGAAAGACCATGAGTTGAGATTCAAGACTAACAATCAGGTGAGATATGCCCAAAGAGGAAGCCTTAGTCAAAATTACAATAACAACATGATATTATGTGATGTTATTTGTCGCAGGGCCAAGGAAAAATTCTCCCAAACTCACTAACTCGTCAATGGTGGAATATACTACCCAAGCTATAGAAGCACGGTTCTGGGTATGTTGAATAGCACCATCTGCAAATACAAAGCATATAAGAAAGGGAACCGACATCTCCACATTCAAGCACAAAGCAGGATAAGTGGCCATAGGTGAAACAAAACCCTACATGCAAAAGAAAAAATCACATCACAACCAAATCAAAGAAAATGTATGGTACAATAATATACAAAGCATGAACACATGATGACCCTAAGCATAGTATATTTTGAGGTAGAGACCATTCTGGGGCTCATTCAAAGGGATTCCATCATAATAAATTAGCTCATACAAACCCATTTGTAGTGCTCATTTTACAATGTAAGGGTCGTTCCACATGGGTACTAACTTAAATACCCCTAGTTTATTGTGGTTGGATGGATTTTTCATATTGGGTCTTGCTGCACTTTTTATGTGCTCATTGGTAAGAGTGACATCACGATGGGTCTTGTCAAGTTTCGTTAAATACAATAATCGTTCCTCCTCGATAAAGATGTTGGGAAGGCGTTTGATGGATATTTTGAGTGATGAAATTTTGGATTCAAATGGTAGGATTGCCTCTAGGCCATAAACTAATTGGAAAGGTGTAAATCTAGTGGCAATTTTTATGGAAGTCTTGCAATCCCAAAGTGTCGATAAACATTTTAAGTGACAATTTTATTTGTGTGCCCCCACCATCCATTGGATCATGGTTTTGAAGACCTTATTAATGACTTCTACTTGTCCATTTGCTTGGGGATAGTACAAGGATTATTTATCATGGTGAAAACCCAATTTGTCACTTAATTCAACCATCATATGGTTATGAAAGTGTAAACCATAATCAGTAACGATGGCTTGCAGGACTTCGAATCTAGTAATAATATGATTGAATATGAATAACGCAATAAATTTTCTATTGTCCATGAATGTAGGCATAGTCTCATCCCATTTAGTGAAACAATCGACTTCAACTTTAATATACCCATGCCTCAGGTCGAGGTAGGATTACATTTCATAAATTCGATACCCCATTTTTCAAAAGGGTTGATGAAAACTAATGGATGAAGTGGAGTGGGGTGAGAGTTTATTTTATGATGAAAAAATTGACGAGTTTGGCATTTCTTAACGAAATCTATACAATATTTAAAAATTGAGGGCTAAAAATACCCCACACGCAATATTTTTTTGGCTATAGCCATCCCAGAAAGATGACTGCCACMTGCTCTAGAGTGACAGTTATTTAGAAAACATTTGACTTCTTCATGATTTAATCATCGTCATAAAATAGATTCAATACATCAACGATATAAAGTGTTGTCAATGATGAYGTAATGTTTCGCATGATGGAAAATGTGACGACGATCTTCATGAGATAGCTCAATACAAAATCATTGGGATTGGAGATAAAAAGTGATATATCTGTACCATGGGTTGGACRTACTAATGAGGAAACATGACTCATCAGGAAGAGAGTTGATGGGCACCATTTCTTCATCATTATGGGGAAGGTCGCACATAAKCTTGGTGAAAACCAATTATTTCTTTGATTTTGATTTTGAAAATTCCAGATCAAATTCTTGGAGAATAATGATCCATCGTGAGTATTTCCCCCATATTACCTGATGTGTCAATATGTACTACACGGGGTTGGAATCTTCAATGATTGAGGTTTTGTATAGAAACATGTAATGGTGAATCTTTGAACAACAATGACTACTACCAAAGCTAAATTCTCCACATGTGAATAACAAATTTCAGAGCTTGTTAGGATCTTACTTAGGTAATAAAGGATGTGTTTTTCATTGTTTTCATATTCTTGAACCAATACCATTTAGATGGTGGAAATGGATGCAACAAGGTAAAGGATATAATCTCTCATATAATTGGGGAGATGGAGTAATGGAGAATGAATTAATGTGAGTTTGATATAATCAAATGATTTTTGGGCTTGGTCATCCCAGATGAAAGGGACATCTATTTTCAAAAAGAACATAAATCCTTTTGTCATTTCCACATAATTATGGATGAATCAACATAAAAAGTTTTCCTTCCATTGAAAACTTTGAAATTGGTGGAGGGTTGTTGATCCATATTATTTTGAGAATAACATTAAGGAAGAAATATAACCGATATATAACAATGAAATACAAAAAAATATAGATGAGAACACAAAAATATAGTGAAACCCAACTTCTATTACTGAATAAGATAGAAACAAGATGGAAAAATGGGGTAGCTTATATCTAAAAAGAAAGAGATGTTGGCTACGCTTCATTCACAAGAAGCTTTACATCAAACTCCATTGCATGCTTAAAGGGCCTCCTTCACCTTAATTATATATGAGAGAGTGAGAGGAGAACAATTACCATGATGCATGTGGGATAAATTGGACTAATTTTATAAAATTCCATAGGCATGTAAAATACTAGGACTTCCCAGACAATCACCCATCCCAGTACTACTGTATTCTGAGTGCGCTTAACTACAGAGTTCTAATGGTATATAGTGCATTAACACTATGTTGTATGCATGTACATAATACCATTACATGATGTTTGTAATTAATAAATGAAGATGACATTACATTCCATTCCCCATCAAATGGGTGAATGTCATGGTTTATCAAAACCACAAGATCAAAATGGTGATTTAGTGGAAAAGGTGGATGGCCACCGAGATCCATCTGGATCATTCCTCCCCCTTAGGAAGAAATGGTCCCCATTGCATCAATTTCCCTTAGGATATGAGGAAACTTCTTCTAAATTTGAAGCTTGGTGTGTTTCTTTCCTTACTGAAGAAGCTCTCCTTCTTAGCTTGTTCAAGGTTGTCATGAACCTATTACTAGAGGAGTTGAATCCATTCAACCAATATAGCTGCATGATCTACCTAAGTGTGTGAGGAATCTATCAGTGAAGATGCAACATGAAGAGTATGAATGGTGTTACTGTAACCTTTCTTGACTGTGAATTTTGGAGGCACCCAATAGGTGCAACAAGAACATCTTGGTACTCTTCTACAATCCTATCGATCTTCTTCTGTTGGATATAAATTTCTTAGGATAAGGCTATAGTGGTTGCGGTGTCCTTCTGTTCACCTTCTTATTGGATAGTGAAGAGGATAAAATTTGCAGTATGAGATATTAAATTGTTTCATTGTTTTGGTGGGACAATAGTTGAAACTACTTGTGGTATCCTATATAGTTGACCCCCCTGAGTAACAATGACACTATGGGGTTGATACTCATAAATAGCATGATGCCTCCACATATATGGTTGGCCTAATAGAACATCACAAAATTCCAGTGGGGAAACATCTCATAATACCTCATCCTTGAAGGGATTGATGCCATAGGATAGGCAACATTGTTGGCTAACACAAAGATCTTGACCATGGAAAATCCACCGAATGTTGTATGGTTGCAGGTGTGGTTTTGTTGGAAAATCCAACTGCTTGACAACCTCTGTTGAGATGATGTTCTTTTGTCTTTTGTTGTCAACAATAAAATGCAGCGGGGTCCCCTTCACCCACATATGTGAATGGAAGAGTCTCTCCCCCTCCTCAAGATCATATTTTGGTTGGATTGTTGTAGTTGCGACATTAGTAGTGGGTTATGCATCAATGATTTGTATCCTTTTATCATTTTCTAAATTAGGGTCCAAGTCGAGGTTTGGATATTTATATTTGATCTTAGACACCAATGACTGTATTGAGTGAAATTCATCAATGTTATGCCAAGGGATGTTGTGGAACTCACAGCACTTTTTGGAGTATTTCTTGGACTTCCCATTACCCTTATTTTCTTGCATATGGAGTTGGCTCTCTTGAGTTTGGCCTTCCTTTCTCTATCCTTCATTATGTGAGTTAGAGTTTCCTTTTCCATGCTTCTGCCACTTACTCTGTTGCTTGAATTTTTGCTCAATTTTGACTTCATATCAATAAGAAACTCCCAATGAGGAGATGTCTAGAAAATCCATCTCTTTTTGGATGTACCTATGTAGATCACTATGGTACTTCAAAACCAGGTGCCACTTGGAGTCTTTGATACCCAAAATTGAAAGTAAGGTATGAAATATGTTGGTGTAATCCAACAACATCTGATCTCATTTCTGATGCAGAGTTGTCCATCTCATGTATTGGTCATTATAGTTTCCGACATGGTATAACTCCTCCTTTAGGGCATCTACAAAGGCTTCCCAAGTGGGTTCTCTCCCAAATAGTGTATATTCACTTGTGGTGTACCTCTCCTAGTAACCTTCCCCCCAAGCTCTGACATGGGGAAGGTCTTTAAGGAGCACGAAGGTGATATTTTCACTATCGATTTTTTTTTGGACAGAGTAATAACCTTCTAGTAGATTCAACCATTTTTCTAGAGCATCTGCATCTATATTTTCTTCAAATAAGGGGATATCAAAATCGAATTTTACCTTGAAGGGTTTTGCACTTGAAAAATAGCTTCTTTTCGAATATGA
>SNQJ01S0121052.1:0-27090 GCA_010110895.2 Picea sitchensis
TGCAACATGCCAATCTAATATTTGATTAGATAGAGTATTTGTCATATGATTAAATATCCTAGGAACATGGATATACGTAATGTAATCAAAGTAACATTCTAAGAGACTGATCTAGGGGATCAAATTGTGCTCAAAAATCAAAGTGTTCAGAATCATTTCAAAAAGGACATGTGTGTAGGCCTCTTCGTTACAAAACCAACACAACTTGAATGGGCTCAAACATATGTTGTATGAGAAAGATATCGCATTTGTTCATTTTTTCAAATAGGCAATTTTTTTGCGGACTATACACTCTGTACAATCCATACATTGTTATCGTGGTAGTTGACCGTACAGGTCGTATGGCCGTATAGTGACGTGGAAGGTGAGTTGGAATGCTGACTCAGTAAGTGATGGTAGACGTGCACGAATGGTATTTAGACAAGTGTCATCTTCTGGGAAAATGATGTGGTGTCACGTGGCCCAGTCGTGGGCTGCCACATGGTACCTCCAGTTTGGTTGATGTGGTAAAATTTTAGGAATGCATAGGAGTCGAGCCCGCGACCTCCAATGGGGGGTAAGAGCTTTGGCATGGCCTAGCTACCAGCCCACCCACATTTTTTCTTAAACCTTATAATATGATTTTATTATTTGAGTTAAATTTAGTGTATGTGTGATGGAAGAATGGGGCCGGGGCTTGGCCCCAGCCCCTAGTCCATTACAACAGACATGTCCACATGGTATTAAATTTGGCATGGAGAATCCATCATAGCCCCATTTTATATATCCCCCGTCACATGTAACCTTCCCACATGAACATTTGCATTACCTTTGGAGTGCGGACATTACTTGGTGTCTAGCCCATTTTGGTAGCCCCGATTCGATATACAACCTTTATATATGATTTTTGGCTCATGAAAATCAGTGGACTAGGTTAACAAGACCAACAAACTAGTGAGTAAGTGGCCATGTGCTAGGTTCCAACACCACACACACTTTTGAAAATGGGCTCGAGATAGGCATTGGGACGTGGCCATATGGCCCCCCATGCGACCAACACCTCTACCATTTTAGGTGACTATCCTGCTAATTGTTCGATAGATTGCCCCAATTTGCAGGATGCATGCAAGTGTTGGGTTTCAAGCCCAGTAATGTTGTGGGAGATAGGTTGTTCATTCACAGGTGCGTTTTGGCGAGCAGGTACAACAAGCTTGAAGGGGAAAACTTCCAAGAAGTGTAACTTCTTCATTTTTTGGCCAAACCAGGTGCCGAAAAAGCCCAACTAGGCATTTTTTGACATTTTGTAGCCATTGAAGCCATCCATTTCATATTCTGCAAACTATAAGAGAACTTTTTAAGCATAATTAAAATGATCCAAGGGAATCTAGACCAAGAGATGTAGCCCAAGGGAGGGGTGAACTCCTTTATCATTTTTTGTGTTATGTGTTCATTATTGATGGTTTTTATCAATCTGATATGTTGCTCATGTTTAAGTAAAACTCATTTATTTTATGTGTTAGTAACTTGATCCAATCACCCAAACACATACCTTTAGCACACTTGCAATTTAAAGAGATAAGTCTTCTTCATTTTTAAGATCTATTGGAAACATATTCATTCCATTTTCAGATCAGTTGGTATCAGAGCTTTGGTTTTTGAAGGCTTGATTGTTTGCAAGTTTTTTTTATTTTTCTGATGCTTACAAGGTTGAAGCTCACAAGAGGAGAAGGTCAACTTGTAGAGCCAAGTTCTCAACTATCAAGAAGGAGAACTATCAAATCACCTCAAGTTTCAAGGAGATATTCACCAAGTATGGCTCATAAGAATAGTCAGGGAACTCTTCCTTCAGAGGAGGAAAACTTCAAGAAAGATTTTTATAATATGACTGAGATGGTAAAAGTTTTCTTTGAAGAAATGAATGCAAGATTGCAAGGTGAAAGATGCAACCCTCCAAAAGGAAATGGAGACAGTGGTGATAAAACTCTAAAGGGAAATGGAGGGAGTCGTGATTCTCCACCTCCTTCACCTAGATATTCCACCTATTCCACCATTTCACAACCGCCTCTAAATTCTCCAAAAGAGCATGGTAAAAGTCCTTTATTGAATCTTGATATTAAGTTTGAATTGCCAATGTACAATGGAGAGGTAAATTTTTAAAAATTAGATAATTGGATTCGTCAGATTCAAGTGTATTGTAGGATACAAAGAATCAAAGATGATGAAACTAAGATTCATCTTGCTTCTTTAATATTGGACAATGCAACACACATTTGGTGGGAATCTAGAACTCAATAGGACATGAAGAAACATGGTAAAGTTTTTTCCTCTTGGAATGATTTTATTGTTGTAATTAAAAGGAAATTTTATCCATTAGCATACATGCAGAAATCTATTTTGGATTGGAAAAACTTTAGGCAAGCTAAAGGGAAAGATGTGCAAAGCTTCACTCAAGAATTTAGGATAAGAGATTTGGTTTTGGGTGTAGATTTGTCTTCACTAGATACTTTGCTCAAATACATTGGAGCATTGCATAGATACTTGAGGCATACAATACTTATGTTTAACCCTTCAAATCTAGATGAAGTATGTGTGAATGATACTCATTTAGAGGCAAGAGGAAGGAATGAACCTGAAGAGGGAAGCAATAAGTTTTTTAATGGAGAGAAGGGAAAGAGGAAGTTTGAAGGAAATGGAAAGAAAAATGATTTAGTTAAGAAAGAGAGGGAGAAAATCTCTTTTAAACATTGTTCAAAGGCTGGCCATGATGAATATCATTGTTGGAAACTTCATCCTAAAAAGAGACCCAAAAATTTCAAAAACAAAGAGAACCCAAACATCGTTGCAACTGTACAACAATATTTAAGATCTGATTCAGAAGATGAAACAAAAATCACAGCCATGGGTTTACAAGGTAAGAATTCTATTGCAAGCACTAGTTCTTCAAATTATGCCATCAATGAAACTCAACATGAAAAAGAAAGGATAGAGCTTTTCCACATAAGGGTCATTTCAAAACATACCAATATAGATACTCTTTTTGATACGGGATCACAAGCAAACCTTATTTCTGAAGACATTGTCAAGAAACTAGATTTGGAAACTACTCCTCATCCTAAACGATACCCTTTAGGTTGGATATGTGACAATGTCAAATTGCATGTGACAAGAAGGTGTAAATGCAGATTTTCCATCACTGTAAATTATATAGATGAGGTAGATCTTGATGTTATTCCATTGTATATTTGTTGTATTGTGTTTGAAAGCCCATACTTATATGATAGGAGAGCCATTTTCCATCATCATGAGAACAAGTATCATTTGTTTAAAAATGGTGTTGAGTACATTGTTAGAGCACACACAAAGAAGGTGAATTTGTCACTTACAAATGCTAGACAAATGAAAAGACTAGTAAACGCTAGTAAGAACCTTGTACTTTTGATGACTAAACCCAAAGACAATTATGAAGAACAATTTCTCAATGGATGTGATGAAAAGTTANACACAAAGAAGGTGAATTTGTCACTTACAAATGCTAGACAAATGAAAAGACTAGTAAACGCTAGTAAGAACCTTGTACTTTTGATGACTAAACCCAAAGACAATTATGAAGAACAATTTCTCAATGGATGTGATGAAAAGTTAAAATATTATTTGCATGAGGTTGTTAATGAAAATGTTGATATGTTTTGGGAACCAAAGGGATTGCCTCCTAAAAGGGATGTCCAACAAGAGATTCTATTGTAGCAAGGAGGTCCTCTTCCAAACATTGACATGTGCAGGATGTCAGTCATGGAGAATGTTGAAATAAGAAAACAAGGCCAATAGTTGCTTGAAAAAGGGGTCATCAAAGAAAGTACTTCGTCATGCAGGTCACCAAATGGATTGGTACCAAAGAAAGATTGTATGTGGCATATGTGCGTAGATTTCAGAGCCTTGAACAAGACTACAGATATGATTGCTGAAGGAGACATATGGAAGAAATATTTGAAAGAAAAGCAAGCTCCATTGCATGCCTTGACCATTTATGTTTTCCACTTGGTGATAAGGTATAAGAAAGACTTTTATGATAAAGTTGTTGATATGCTTACTAGGTCTATTGTTAGTGCTTTAGTTATTTTTAAGCATAATCCTATCATGCATAAGAACTATTTGGAACAATATGCTTTAGATATTGATGGAAAGAATGTTTATGCAACTTTATGTCGTGCTAACCAAGTTGAGGAATTGGATTCCTATGTGCATGGTAAACTTTTGTATCTTGGAAAGCTATGTTTTTCATAGGGTGAAAGAGTCAACAAGATAAGGCAAGCACATTCTTCTCTTGTTGATGACCATTTTGGTATGGGCAAGATGGTGGCTATATTGAAAAGAAAGAATCCTAAGTTTTTGGATGAGCATCTACATTACTTTCAACATGTTTATAACCAGGCCAAGAAGTTCATTGAACCAGTTCAATTTGTGCAACAAACTGTTCAAGAACAATTGAGAAAGAGCCAAGCCAAGTACACAACAAGGCATGACAAGTTTTGTATTGGTCTCAAAGCCATAAATCCAAGAAAAAATGGATGGATTGAAATTGTAAGGGTGAGGGAACTATATGCCCATCTACAAATTGAAAAAAAGTATTCTTTTGGAGGTCCAAAAGCTTCCCAATGGGGAGGTGTGATCCAAGGGATCAAATTGTGCTTAGAATCGCTTCAAAACAGACATGTGTGTAGAACTCATTGTTACAAACTGAAAGCAAGCTGAAAAAGATCAAATGAATGTCATATGAGAATGATATTGTGTTCTATTCATTTTTCCAAACAAGCAATTTTTTTTTTGATTGTACAGTTGGTACAGTCTGTACAGTGTTGATGTGGCAGCTGACCGTACATGTCATATGGCCATATAGTGATGTGGCAGGTGAGTTGGAATGTTGAATTAACAAGTATTGGTAGATGTGGGCAAATGGTATTTTGAAAAGTGTCATCTTCTCGGCAAATGATGTGGTGACATGTGGCCCAGTCATGGACTACCATGTGGCACCTCCAGTTTGGTTGATGTGGTAAAATTTTAGGACTCCATAGGATTCGAACCCTCGAACTCCATCGAGGGGTAAGAGATTTTGCAGGGTCGGGATACCAGCCTACCCACATTGTTTCTTAAACCTTATAATATTATTTTATTATTTGAATTAAATTTAGTGTATGGGCAGTGGAAGAATGGGGCCAGGGGTTAGCCCCAGCCCCCGGTCCAGTACAACACACATTTCCACATGGTATAAAATTTGGCGCAGAGAATCCAACATAGACCCATTTTATATATCCCATGTCATATGTAACCTTCCCACATGACCATTCACATTACCTTTTGAGCAAGGACATTACTTGGTGTGTAGCCCGTTCTAGTAGCCCTGGTTCGATACACAACCTTTACATATGACTGATGGCTCGTGAAAATTGTTGGGCTTGGTTAACACGAACAAAAAAACAATGGGTAAGTGTCCATGTGCTAGGATAGGTGTCAACACCACGCACACTTTTTCAAATGGGCCCAATATAGGAGATGGGACATGGCCATATGTCCCCCCATGTGACCAACACCTATGCCCTTTTAGGCACCTATCCCACTAACTGTTCGAAAGATTTCCCCAATTTGTGGGATGCGTGTGTGTGCTAGGTTTTAGGCCTAGTAAAGATTTGGGAGCCAGGCTGGTCATTCACAGGTGTGTTTTGGTGAGCAGTTACAACAAGCTTGAAGGGGAAAACTTCTAGGAAGTGTAACTTCTTCATTTTTTTGCCAAAATAGGTGTCGAAAAATCCCAGCTAGGGGTTTTTGGAAGTTATGAAGCCATTGAAACCATCCATTTTGTATTATGAACAATGTAAGAGAACTTTTTAAGAATAATGAAAATGATCCAAGGGAATCTGGACCAGGAGATGTAGCCCAAGAGTGGGGGGTGAACTCCTTTATCAATTGTTGTGTTATGTGTTCATTATTGATGGTTTTTATTGGTCTGGTATGTTTCTCCCATTTAAGTAAAACTCATTGATTTTATTTGTTAGTAACTTTATCCAATTACTCAAACACATACCTTTAACACACTTGCAATTTAAAGAGATAAGTCTTCTTCATTTTTAAGACCTATTGGAAACATATTCATTCCATTTTTAGATCAGAGACGTACCCTAAGGAAACATCGATGTAAGGTAGGATCATAAACACGGTAAACTCCATTAAATGGGGACACAACCAGCTGATCATCTAGGTAGACTCGGAGGTGAGAAATTCCATGCGACAAAGCATCATGAAGAAACTTTATTACTGCACTGTACTCAACGACATTGTTTGTAGTGTCACCTAAACAAATACCTCTGGAAGATAGTAACTGGCCTCTAGGTGTGAAAATCACCCAAGATGTGGAAGCAAGCCTCTGAGTGTGTCATCTAGCGCTGTCCACGAACCCAAAATACACCTTCGATTCACTTCACATCTTCCACAGTGAAAAACAAGACATAAATACTACAAGTCCACAAAACAAAATGACAAAAACTATATAAGAAACTATACATATGTAAAATAAGTCACCCAGGTGACCGACCTAAGAGTAATACTTCTTGAGGTAGATCCCATTTCTAGGCTCCGCCAAGGAATTTCCTTCAAAGTCAACCAGATGGTAAGCGACCTTCTTCAACACCTCTTTCACAATGAACAATCTGAACCACATGGGTTTGAACATGCCTTCCCCCAGGGGATCTTTGTCTTGATCATAGACCAGGACAAGATCTCCTTCATAAAAAATTCGAGGATGGACAAACTGATCATACTGACACTTGAATCATTGCTTATGAGCCTCATTTTCCGAGGCTACATCACGACATTTCTCATCGAGATGCTTGAGATATAGTAGGCGTTCCTCAAGTGGTGAAGTGTCTAACAGTAATTACACTGCCAAATTCAAAGAAGGGATGTGACACTCAATAAGTAGGACTTCTTCTAGCCCATATATGAGTTGAAAAGGTGAAAAATCGATGGCAATCTTTACAGGCGTTTGGTAGGCCCCCAACGATGAGTACAACATCAAATGCCAATCTGACTTGGAATAATTGATTGTCCGCTAAAGAATAGTCTTGAGAGACTTATTCACAGCTTCAACCTGACCATTCTCTTGCAGGTAGTAAGGTGACAAATGTTCTTTCCTCAACCCAAGATTTGACGTTAACTCAATCATCATTTTTTTTTGGAAGTGACTGCAGTGGTCAGTGACAATATCCTCCGTGATACTGAACCTTGCTACTATCTGATTAAAAATGAAAAAAGTTTTTGTTTTTCCATCATTGTTAAGCGTTGGCATATCCTCAACCCACTTCATGAAGTAGTTTACTGCTACGATGATGTAACGATGCCCCCTGGACGAAATTGGGTGACATGTAGTGAAATCAATCCCCCACTTGGTGAAAGGACCAACAACAATGACAGGAAGCATGGGAGCAGGATGTACCCGCATATTCAGATAGAATATCTGGCACGAATGGCACTTCTTGACTGCCTCAATGTAATCCTTGATTAACGATGACCATAAGTAACCAACACGTAGAATCTTTTAGGTTATTTCCAACTCAGAAAAATGATCGACAGATTATCCAGCGTGACAGTCGTTCAAAATGACCTCTACTTCTTCATGGATAAGGCATTGGAGAAGAATACAATCCATGCCTTGACGATACAAAGTGTCATCGAGTATAAGATAGTTTCAAGTTTGATGGAAAATTCATCGACGCTCATCACAGGAAGCAGAAGCAGGGCACTTCAAAGTCTAGAGCTATACTAGTATATCTCCATACTAGGGGTCCAAAGATGCGATTAGAAAAATATCTCCTTTGATAGGAGATTCTTCGGGCGTGATATCACTAGACTCGACCAAAATTTTCAAAATAAGTTCGACAAATACCAATGATGTTTTGGATTTCACGGTAACAAAATCCAAGTCAAATTCCTGGAGGATTTCAATCCATCTACTAATTTTTTCACCAATGACCTGTCGTGTTAACACATACTGGAAAGGGTTCACAACAATAATGATGGTTCTCTTGCGAAGAAAAATGTAGTGATGAAACTGTTGGATAGCATGAACTTCTACCAAAGAAAGATTCTCGACATGAGAATAGTTGAGTTCTGGACCAACCAGGCCTCGGCTAAGGTAATATATAACATGCTTTCTATGACACAAAACAACATGAACGCAGGCAAGCGAGGAGGTGTAGTCTACAGTAGTCGAGATCCCTGGTGCAGTTCGATGTGGTGCTATCTCCAAGGACAGTTGGAAGGATTCCAAGGTTTGCAAGAGGATAAATTTTGGCGGGGGCACGAAATTAACCGACGCTCTCAGACCTCAGGCCCCATTCATATCAATAACCTCAAATCGTTTTGGGGTTGCAACTTTCTCAGGCGATAAAATGCCTTAAGTGGGCCAAAATCCTAACCATAGTTTTGCGAGGAGGCTACATAGCAGGAGAGGGTACATTTCAGGCCCGAAAGCAGTGTAGCTCCAAACCGCTTCCCACAGCCCTGAAATGCACGTGCGCATATGATACCTTATCCAATAGCGGCAGGTGGTCGCTAGATAGTTGTCCATCCGCGCTACGATCCCGAGAA
This sequence comes from Picea sitchensis, assembly GCA_010110895.2. NCBI lineage: Eukaryota > Viridiplantae > Streptophyta > Pinopsida > Pinales > Pinaceae > Picea > Picea sitchensis. The sequence goes on from SNQJ01S0121052.1 coordinate 8,617, forward strand.
GGATTCAGATAATGAGGAAGGACTGGTAGTTGAAACCTCAGATTAGTCCATAAATTGAAAGCTTTGAAGCTATGGCTGAGGAGGCAGAAATGTCAGCTCGTGATACAGTAATGGATAGTTTTTCCTGCAGGCCCATACTGAACCAGGTTTGCGTCTAACAAGAGGAAACACACACAGTCTAATAGAAGGTTGCACCGACATAAATATTTGAATGGGATTTCCAGATCACACTCGTGATAGTTGTGGGTTGATCTGAGTATAAATAGATTAGTTCAATATTTTGTTAAGGGGATCAAATGGTTGAGAAGAGCTCCCTATTTTGTAATATTTAATCACTGAGTTTTTCTCTGGTTTTGTATGATACTTGAGACATTCACATTAATAGAAGTCAGTTTCTTTCATCTCTTTGTCTAAAATGTGTTGAAAAACTCATGCATGGAGGATCCAAAAGAGGGTTGTGGTTGTATTGTAATGTAGGTTTGATTATAATTTTTTTGTAGCTTGTTCCAGTACTTTCCCTTTATTATCTTATTTCCCCTTATGCTAAAATTCTCATGCATGGAGGATCTAAACGAGTTGTTGTAGTCACATGATAATGGATGTTTGATTATCATGCTACTGTGACATATTTTAGTGATTGAAACATGAGTTCAAGAGTGCTCTTGTGCTTGAGTTTTTTTTCACCAAGTTGCAGCTTGAAGGTCAAATGCTCACCATATTTGTCCACCTCTCTCACTAATTCTTCCTTCTTCTCACCCTTAAAATCAAACCACCGACTGAAGTTAATGAGGACCTCATTTCCCTATTCATTGCTTGTCCAGTTTCTGTGTTAAATCATTCTTGTACTGAGTTTTGTCCATTTGAAATCCACTCATAAACCGACCGCCACAAACATATTGATGGTTATGGGGCTTATCCTCTTGCATTCTGAGGGTGACTCTCGGTGCCAACAATGCTCTTCTAGAATATCATCTTTTTGAACCAAGACCATGCCGATGGTTGTTTCTGTAGAAGCCAAGTACAAAAAGAAGTCTTTGTTATAATCTAGAGGCCGAAGAAGAGGGGAAGACGTCATGGCATGTTTCAACGCTTCAAAGGAATGTTGAGTGGATTCATCCCAATAGAATGGGTCTCCCTTTTTCAAGAGATGCATAAACGCTTTAGTGATATCGATGTAATTCACGACAAAACGGAAGAAAGCTCGCTTTCCCCTGTAATATTTGAAGATGGGGTATCGTGCATGGGGGAGGCAATTGAAATATCATCTCAACCTTGAGAGGATTGACCATGATCCCTGTTGTCAAAACAATAAAACTTAAGAGATGACGTGATGTTATGCAGAAACTGTACTTGTTAGGATTCAAGTGAATCTGATAGTAGCAACATCATTCAAATATTAGTCGAAGATGAGCGGGATGATTAGATCTCTTGCGAGAGAATGATGATAGATCATAAAGATACACCTCGACGAAATGTCTAAGGTAGTGAAAGGAAAATGACATGGCCCGCTGAAAAGTGGCTCCAACATTCTCCAGGTCAAAAGGCATCTTACGATACATGAACGTGCCCCAAGGAAATATAAAAGTTTTTTATGATGGTCTTCGAGTTTGATCTAAATATGGTTATATCCCGAGAAAAAATACATGAATGAAAATACCTCATAGCCAGTGCATTCATCGAAAATCTGATCAATGAATGGGGTGGGAAAATTATCTTTTCTACAGGCCTTGTTCAAATCACGAAATTCCATGCACATGCAAATCATACCCTTTTATTTTCAACCATAACTGGGTTTGACATCCATTTNGTACAGGGTAGATAAAATTGAATTTAAGAAGTTTGTCTACTTCAGCGTTAATTGCTTCAACTTTTCAAGGATTCACCAGACGAAGCTTCTATCGGACCAGATTGGCATCAGGATAAGTCATTATTTCATGCTCGAAAATTATTGGGTTAATGCCTGTCATTTCCTCGTAAGACCAAGAAAAAATGTCGTTGAATTCCTTAAATAACTCGGTATAATTTTGAATATCTTCGGGGGAGTAGTCTGCTCCGACAAAAACATTCTCCACAACACCAAGGGTTTTGGAGATATCTATTGGAATTGTTGCAGCGATACTTGCCATGTTAACCTTGGTGTAAACTGCATGCATATCCAGAGGATTGACAGGACAAGCTCTATCTCCATTCACATTCGAAACACATTCTCCCACCTCTATTCTCCTTAACTCGATAAGGAAGTAAGATTTCTGATTTAGATCATCCCAAGGTCTATCAGGACCAGTCAATGCCTTAAGAATCGCCTCGTTAGAGGGAAATACCAGGTCTAAATAATATGTAGTGGAAAGAGAACCTTGAGCCCAAATAATCTCGGGGAATGGTTCTAACTCCTGTGGGGAGTTGGATTGGGGTTGGCTAAAGTTTTCTGGAAAATGTTGTACACAACCTCAACGAAAGACAAGGGCATGGCCATGCTAGGATGCCCTGTCCCTTCCATCAAAGCCAATGGGGAAGGTAGAGTCCACATATCGTTGAAGTAAGTCACTCAAAATGACGACACTTGAAATATTGCATCCCTAGGCTGGTTGGGAACAACCAATATAATCTTGACATCACGAAAAGGTGGCAATTAATCAAAAGTTCCCATCAATGATGGAAACAAGGCAGCACCTAAGTTGGCAATTCTAGGTTGCAGGTTATCAATCATCGATACTGTGGAAGCCCCCGATGAAGGGTCGATATGGGATAAGGAAAACTGGTCAATGGTCACAATCCGAACCTAATCTGGAAAACAAAAAACCCAAAAAACCATAGCAACTATTGCATGCATTGCATAAGTCCAACTCCTTCCTAACAACAGGTTGTAGTCTAGAGGTGCATCGACCACTTCAACTTAGACACACATGGTTTTTCCTCCCAAATGCATGGGGAAATAAGGAATAATTTGATGTGGTCTAAACGATCGATCGTTAAATGCTGTAAGAAACATAGGCGACAGAGACAAACCAAGTTGGCCAGTGGCCTTCCAACATGCCAACGAAATCATGCAAGTCGAGGCGCACTCGTCAACAACTGTACGAAAAATGTTCCGAGTAGAATATTTCGTGGTGTAAGCCACTACTATCTAAAAGGCAACATGGTAAGGAAGACGGGGTTTCAAGTCGGTTGGATAAAAAATGATCGCTCCCATGTTACAAATCTCTGTCAAACCCAAGGTGGATAACAAATCTTTTCTTTGTGAAGGGAAACTTTGGAGGACTTCCAAATTAGACATCATGCAAGGGGTCTATGCCAAATCTTCCACAACGGATTAGTTATGGGCGACCCTCATGTTTGGATTATGAGAAGCCCTTTTAAGCACACCTTTTGGGATGTGAGTCATCATTTCACCCATCGTCTTCTCAATATGGAGAGTTGTTGGTGGGTTCGTGGCCTTTTTGCCCTCTTAGACAGATTTTGACATTTCGTAATATCGGGCCCTGGTCGCTATATTAGCCTTGGTATTCATCATGTAAACATTCACGTTTGGGTTATTACTAGTAGTCACGGGGTGTCCCTGACTAACCCCTTCCACATTCAAGAATATTGGAGCTTGAGCCATGTTTTTCCCATGTGGAAATGGGTTGTTGTTGTGCCAATAGATTCTGAGCTTCTGTAAGTCGAGAGCATAAATGAGTTGGGTGGTATTTCGTGTGAAGGTTACATGGATACTTTGACTTCCTTTTCTCTGTTTTTCTACTGCCAGCATTGTTGCTATCCTTTTTATCCCCTTTACCATTCTTGTTCCATTGTTTCTTCTTTCCCTGAGGTTGTTGGTTGGCCTTAGGGTTCATCGACTACACATTATATACGTCCGACGCTTGGGTAGGGGGAACATCCAAACTCAAGGTTTGGTTGGTCACAGTCTGTTGTATCGACAATTGTTGCAATTGATTTGACAACAGATCAATGAACTTTCCTTGCATTGATCCCACAATACCATCGGCATGGGGTCCAGAGTTTTTCTTGGCCTTATCGAGAATAGACCGCGACGCATATGGAAAATTCTAATAGAGCATGCCAGACTGAGAGTAGATCAGTTCAAGTTGTTGCGCTCTCATTATCACCTCCTCCTCTGAAAACACTCCAGAAGTCACTACATCCTTGGATATGCATGGCACCAAAGACTTTAGGAACCACTCCAGCAAGAAAGGCGGAGGTACCTGGGCCTTAATCAAGATCTTTCAACGTCACCATTCTTGGATATGATCGGAGATGTGGTCAGCCTTATTTTTCTCAAAGTTGGCTAGAAATTTGGTGTCAGCATTGTATCTCACAGGTAACTGGAAATGGTTCAAAACGACCATCGCCAGGTCGTTGAAATAATAATACCTCAAGCGATCGAGCTCAATATACCATTTCACGGCACCCCCTATAAGAGTGCGTTGAAAAAGGCACAACTGGACAGAATCGTCCCTTGGTGAGTTTGACAAGCACCATAAGTGAATGCTTGTCATGTGATCACCTGGATCTTCGCCGGGCTTGCCTTCAAATTTTTGAATATATGAGGGAAACTTAGTGGGAATGGGGGGCCAAAGAAGATCGTGACAAATTGGGTCATTGAGTAATATTGAAAAATCTGGCTGATTTAGCATTTCCAGAAATGGTGGTTTAGGTTGAGTACTATGTACATGAAAAGAGGGTCCTGGAGTTTGACTAGCACCAGGTTGCTAGGAAAAGTTGGACTGCTATCCAGGATTCTGGTAGAAACCATGGCCTTGACCAGCATATGAAAACTATTTTTTGGGGGGTATCATTGGTTGAATCCCTTAATTGGACGGCATAGCTTGCACGGGGATTTCTCCATGCATTGTGTTCCAAGGATTTTGGAAGGGGATGCTGCTAGTCAATCCGATGGGCATGGGTACAGAGCCTTGCCTGGGGTTCCATTCAGCATGGAAAGGGTTTCCCTCAATCGACATCCCTTGCGAGGGAAGTGATCCCTGCCAAGGATTCCAAAGACCCTGAGTGGAGAAAACTCCATTCGTCCCCCCCCGTGAAGGAATAGTACCTTGTACGGGGTTCTGTTGCCCAAAACTGGGGTTTCCCCCAGCCAAAGAAAAAATTTTGTTTCAAAATGCGTTGAACAAAGAGAATGATATATATCCCACCAGATTTGTGTAAGACAAATGTCCTAAACTTCCTTCTCCAAACAAGTTGTAATTAGCATTCGACCCGACGAGTTGTTGGAAATCACCACCGATCGAGGGGGACAGAGGAGGTTTATGACCCCCACCTTAAGGGATAGCATTAAAGGGGACTAAAGTGCCCCAGGTTGACTCTTTCATGGGAGCGTTTGAGATCCCTTCCCCCAGACCCATGTTTTTTAAGGTGGATTAGGTAAGAACTGAGTTCGATTCAAAGTCGGGCATCCCAAATGAGAATGGAGGGATCGTCGCACTCTGATTAAACAGAGCAGTGGTCTCCATCGTCGACGGTATAAGACCCCTTCCCGAAGTAAAGGGAGTCGAGACCACTGTGGTTCGAACTAGTGAAGGTGGGAGAGGAGGAAAGATTCCCCCTGTGGTAGTATCCGTAATGGAAGTATGAGGACTCCTGAATGAAGTAATAGCATTCACTTCCATTGTTTCTTGTATGACTAGCTAGCGCTCAGAAAGGTGTCACCTCGGGAGGGAAATCTTGAACTAAGATCGGTGATGACAAGTCAATGATCAGAGGGTTGGATGCCTTGATATATTTTCCCTCAGGGTCAGAAACGATAGGTTCCTCTAGAGTCAAATAGTCTCCTCATGGAGCAGGCATGGGCAGAGTTTCTTACGGCCCGATTGCTTCAAATGACCCTTGTTCATCAAGTCTTCGCCATAACGGTGGCGGAGGTGGATTCAATGGAACCAATGACATGCCTTGAAGCCTTCAAGACTGACAGATCCATTGAGATTCCACCTTGTGAAATGATCAACTGAAACAGTAAGTCTTAACTAGTGTTTAAACACCAAGAACACATTAAAAATTTCCTATAGACAAATCAAGAAGTCAACTATCTAGTAGGAAGAACAGTTACGCCAATCAACACTAGAGAGACTAACCGATGTAAGTGAAACTCAAACATGGAAGAATCCTCAGGGTATACTCTATGAATCATGATCTGATGTCTTCCCCAAGTGTCATGGTATACCCTTGTAGTCACCCTTATAAGTCCCTAGAATATGGGAAACTAAGTTGCAAGCTCACATTCAGTCACCAAGAGGGTACACTCGACAGTTGAGTGGATCAAAATGACCAGGATAACAAGTCTTAAACCTATCAAGGGTATCAATATAAAACGGTATGGAAGAAAACAAAGGATAACGAACAAATTTCAGGTCCATGAAGCTTCATAGGCAAATGCAGTCTGTAGTACTCCCGAGACATATCCTAAATATGAGTTCCCCACTGCATTTAGTCCGGCTTTGGAGGGGTTATATCCACTGAATTTCCTCATGCGACCTCATGTTTATCCCCTATGTTAGAGGGGGGTATTGGATAACTTTTACGACACTAGACTTAAGCACTCCCTAAATCAGACTCCAATTTTTTATTTAACGGCCTTGAAGAGTTTCCTCTCCAAGCTAATTCAAGGCCCTAACCCTAAACTAGTTGGTTGACCCTACAAAATGAAAGTCTAGTTTATTTTAGATTAAGCATTCTTTTTAAAGGATTGATTTACTCACAGGGTATGGTGGTGAAACTAATGATGTTATAAAGAGACGAAAAAGAGGAGAAAATTAAATCACTTGAAAGCAAAATTACTTCAAATTGAAAAGCATAGCTTTATAACTAACTCTTTGTTACTAAAATTTTATTAACTAACTTTTCAAGATCTTGTAAAGAAAACCTAAAACCTACTTCCTCTTTACTACAAGCTACTTAGGTTTCAAAAAATCAATAAAGAACATGAAAATCAAACTCTTTTTCCCTTTTTGCAAATAACCAACTCTAACTACTTTACCAAACTGAAAACGATTTTTTTTTTTTTTTCAAAGAAAGTAAAAAAAGGATAAAAAGACTGAAAGAAACCTAGAAAAAACCTTTAGCCTACTGCGGATCGCAGGGATTCAATCAAGAAACCTAGAAGGAAGATTTATAATTCAACAACCTGCTTAAAACCTTTTTTAAAAGTAAACACAAGAAAATCAAGAAAACAATTAAACTGAACTCTATACCCAGGCTATGGCTGTAAACAAAGACTCTAGACTAATTCAAGAAAACCCTGAGAAGTTTAAACCTCAATTAGAAAAGAGGGAAACTTCATCTTTTTCAAACCGTTTCTTGAAACAAAGACGCGGGATGTTGCATCAGTATCCTGCATATGTACGCAGGATGTTTACTAAGCAGAGTGTGTATGTACACGGGTTGAATCAAGACAAGGCGCGTACACCACTATATCTTTCCAAAAAAAGAAAAGATTAGGTAGTCTTACAGGGAAAGGAAAACTGGTATTGCACCTGAAGGTGACCAGAATCCCTTGATATACTCAGAAAAAATGAAAGAAAATTGAAAGGAAAACAAACCAATCAAACAACCCAAAATCCCCTAAAAAACCCTAGAGGCTTCCCCAGTATGGTCACTAGTTATGCTAGCAGGAAAAACCCCCCTTTATCTACACCAGGGTTCAAGATGTAGATAGAGAAAATAACCGTCTAAAATCTAATCAATTCTCTATACTACCCCAAACATACCAAAACTAATATAAAGAAAGAAAACAATGAAGAGATCGGATAACTATACCTCTAATCCCACGTCTGGTGATGATCTCCTCGCGCTTGGAAGTTCCATTGACTTCACGTCTCCTCCCAAGGCTGAACTACATCCAAAGATACAAAAACAAAGAACTACAAGCATGATATTCTATATATAATTTAGGGTTAGATATAAAATGTCAAGTATAAATCAATAAAAGTACTCAAGACACCATCATTTGAGACAGAAAAATGTGATTCTTTTATTCATAATACAAATATTATACCTTATAATCTAAGTCGGCCACAGTTCCATGAACCTGGTCCGGGCTCCTCTTTACCATGCTCCAAGTGCACCTTGTATGAACTTCTTCTCTCAACCTTCTGATCTCTTCTATGGAAGGGAATGGGGTAAATGGAGGAAGAAGGGGCTGGTGAGGGAATGTTGAGGCAATATCTCACAAAACACAACAATATCTTGGGGAAGGAGGGGAAGTGAAATTGGATAGAGTTTCATTGTTATTATGCTTAGCTTTGAAATGAGACCCCAACATCTCATTTTTTATGCCAAAAGCATCGTTATTCGGTTGGGTGATGTGATATAGCAGGTGGATTAGTTGGGAAACCTCCAATAGCCCGTGAATTTCAATGAATTCCTTGCAACTTTTTATTTTTTGTAACTTTTGCAAGCATACGTAGGTTGTAATGGTGCAACATGCATATGTAGACGATATGTAGTGGTGAATCAAGCGTATGTACGCGGGCTCTAATGGTGCAGGGCACATACATATTCCAAAAAATGCTTTTTTAAGAAGAGATTCTCAACAGTTCTTTGGAAAAACATGCAAGTAAGAGGGCCAAGGCCATGTATGCAAGAGTAGAGAATTTGAGGGCTATAACAAGTGGTGAATCAATCAGCTCATAGAATTGGATGAGACTCAAAGAATGGCCTTTAATCAAATGGGAAGGAATCAAGAGAAAATAGAAGGATCTTTTAATCGAAAGGCAAGACAAAGAGATTTCATGGAAGGGGATCAAGTTCTGCTATGGGACAAAAGAAGAGAAAAGCCAGAATTGCATCTAAATTTCGACAGTCTTTTTCTAGACCCCTACAAAATACAAGAAGTGTCTAGACCATAATCTTTCTACTTATCCATGACATAAGGGAGGAGGATGCCACTACCAGTAAATGGATCTTTCCTCAAACATTATTTCCAAGATGGCGCATGACTCCTTCAGGGCTCGTGCTCCAGGTAAGTAGGTAAGTCATTTTGATTCCTTTCATTTTCATCTTGATTGATCATACTAGTTTATATGCATTTCATTTTCATTTTTCTCTACTTGCACTATTGATTTCATGCTTAGCTTAGAATTTATTGAAAAAATGTCAAAATTTTCTTTTTCTAGATTAGTGGGTTTGGATTATCATCATATGAGAACAAGGATGAATAAGCCATCCTGCACTTGAAAATTTGATGTTTCCTTGCAGGCATAGGTCTACTAGGAGATGTTACAGTTCTCATGCACTCTACGACGAGAACATGTCCCCTAGTACGAGCCAGATGTTATCCCCATTTTTTGGATAAATAAGGATATGATGTCTCCAGACACTCAAGTTGCAGATATGGAGTGTTGAGAGACTATATAACCAACAATACCCTTTGCACAAAATGGAATCCCACTCACCACAATAGATGGCCACAGGTTTGCAGATGGTATCCACCATATTGGCTGGCTTCTAGAAGGCATTGGGCCTTTCTCCATGAGGTACAAGTCAGTATTATAGTTAGCATCATTTCAATATTTAAGCCATTTGATTATGTTGTATCTATATTTCTCTAGATTTCATGATATATTCTTGGACTTTATGCCTTTTTCCTTGCTTCACCTTAGTGTTTGAAATTGCGCCCTAGTAATTGTTCTTCCTTGGGGATGGGTTTTCTACTTGGAACTCCCTTGATGAGCCATCGTACTATTCCCAACCATACCTACCACTTTCCATCATTATTCCCCTCCATTTCCTTATCTCTTTGGATTTTAGGGTGTATTGACCCAAGAAGGGGTTGTCCCTCGTGCTATGGGAAGAAAGGGATAAAGGCCCAAAGGGGTTGATGTTGGGTAAAATATAAAATCCTTGTATAAACCTTCCACATACTTTGCCCAAGGATCATCCAAGAAAGAAATGAAATTCTTATGTTTAAGTAAAGGGGACCCACAATATGATAAATAATTCTTAAAAGGTTATTTGAAGGATATGAGGTCTCATCATGAGCCGACCTATCACATCCATGAGTGTCTAGTGGTATGACATTGCCATCGTTTGGTCACCAAACCAAGGTAATGGCTCTCAGTTGCATGGATGAGAGAAAGGGGGTCTCACCACGAGCCAACCTTCTCATTTCCACTAGGTGTTTGTGGGTGACATTTCCATCATATGGTCACCACCCCAGGGTAGTGACCTTCAATCCCTCCTTATGCTATATTGAAAGAAAATACAAAGAAAGAAATATAAAAGGCAATTGATGGGCTTGGAAAAAGTGCATTGTGAAAGAAGGTACTACACACCCTCTACAAAGGAACCCATGAATGAGACACTACGACCCCTTGTATTTCATGAGACCTATGCCCATTGAGTTTTGACCCCAACCACTTCATCCATTTTAGATGGCTTAGAGAGGGATATCTTGGAAACTCTCCTTGACCTAGGGAAAGATCTACCCAATAGGACACCTCNTTATGCCTTTTTCCTTGCTTCACCTTAGTGTTTGAAATTGCGCCCTAGTAATTGTTCTTCCTTGGGGATGGGTTTTCTACTTGGAACTCCCTTGATGAGCCATCGTACTATTCCCAACCATACCTACCACTTTCCATCATTATTCCCCTCCATTTCCTTATCTCTTTGGATTTTAGGGTGTATTGACCCAAGAAGGGGTTGTCCCTCGTGCTATGGGAAGAAAGGGATAAAGGCCCAAAGGGGTTGATGTTGGGTAAAATATAAAATCCTTGTATAAACCTTCCACATACTTTGCCCAAGGATCATCCAAGAAAGAAATGAAATTCTTATGTTTAAGTAAAGGGGACCCACAATATGATAAATAATTCTTAAAAGGTTATTTGAAGGATATGAGGTCTCATCATGAGCCGACCTATCACATCCATGAGTGTCTAGTGGTATGACATTGCCATCGTTTGGTCACCAAACCAAGGTAATGGCTCTCAGTTGCATGGATGAGAGAAAGGGGGTCTCACCACGAGCCAACCTTCTCATTTCCACTAGGTGTTTGTGGGTGACATTTCCATCATATGGTCACCACCCCAGGGTAGTGACCTTCAATCCCTCCTTATGCTATATTGAAAGAAAATACAAAGAAAGAAATATAAAAGGCAATTGATGGGCTTGGAAAAAGTGCATTGTGAAAGAAGGTACTACACACCCTCTACAAAGGAACCCATGAATGAGACACTACGACCCCTTGTATTTCATGAGACCTATGCCCATTGAGTTTTGACCCCAACCACTTCATCCATTTTAGATGGCTTAGAGAGGGATATCTTGGAAACTCTCCTTGACCTAGGGAAAGATCTACCCAATAGGACACCTCGTCAACCATCCCATATTCAATATTGACAAGTCACGGAGTCTTTGAGTAGTTAATTGCTTGATATAGTGATCTTTGATGCTCATGCTTAGATGGATTATTTATTGATTGGATTCACTTATCATGATGTTATGACTTGATATCATTGGAGAGCATGCTTATTTGTCTTTGCAGGACCTATTTGGTGGAAAGTTCTGGGAGAACAAACATATCTTAGGCTTCCATGGGGCTACAATCCCACATGTTAGATACCATGGGTCTGCATGACAGATGAGAGAGATCATAATTGGAATGCCTTGATGATGACTTGGATGACATATCCCATCCCTCACTTGGAAAATGATTTTCCCAGGAGGGGAAAAACGTCCTATTTTTTAGCTTGATGCCATGCTTCGAGGGCTAGAGCATGGTGGTGAGGTGCCACTCATTTGACACGTGGATGTTTTGAGGAGAAGAGGGTCTTCACCATGATGAGAGTGTTTAGATGCTTGATATTTTTCCTTTGGAGGCCTACCCATGCTTCTCCAACACCAATGAATTCTTCAAAGTCGCAAAACGTGCCCTAAAGGGGAGACGTCCTTCTAAAATTAGGGTTTTCTTATGTGCAAAAGTGAATTTTAAATGAATTACTTTGTAAAGGGGGAAGATTAGGATATTGCCCCTAATATTGTGCTTTACCCCTTAATTTGTGCACAATTCACCTTGGTGACATTTGTAAAAATAAGAGATCATAAGATCTCATTTTAACATAACTTTCCCTCATTGTGAGAAGTATTGGTTTGAAATTTTACTATATTTGGGAGGATTGTCTCTTTTATCTCTTGTTTATGGTTATCTCTTGACGTTATAGTTGATGGGAGTGATGTGCTAGCCTAGGAAGGCTTATCTCTTGCTATTGTGGTGGATTATCTTGCCATTTTCCCTTGAATTGGTATGGTTTTTACTTTCTTGATATCATTTGTTTCAAGTCAAGGTTATTGTGCTAGGAATTAGGTGGGAAGTATAAGGGAATACACCCCTACCATAGTATTCATCACTTTATGCTTCATCTTATTTCTTTAACAAGGGTTTGTTAAGAGAAGTATAAGGGCATACACCCTCTTAGTTTAAACCCTATCTAGAGAAACATTCCTTGGGAAGTAAAAGGGATTAAACCCCCAAGGAGGTGGCTTCTCTAGCTCTTTCATTTCATGACCCCATTAACCCAATAGTAAAGGCACTAGTCATTTATTATTGCATTGGAGAAATAAAATAATTCATTGTGAAACATGATTTTTGGTCATTTTTACTTCTTGCAAAGTGGATTGTATTCCTTGTTCCTTGGGCACCTCACAGCCACTAGGGCATCCCCATCAAGGGGATACTTCTTGATTCTGTGACAAAATTTCATATTTAGCCATTAGGGTTGCAGAAACCCTAACTCATTTGCTTGAATAGCTCTCTTATCAACCATTGGATTGTGCTCAAAGTTTGTACACTTACTCTCCTTGGTCCAACACACTTTTTGGCAAAGTTTGAGGGGATTTTAGTGGCTGATTTTATTTCTTTAATACATTGAATATTACATCCATAAGGCTGATATAATTTTCTACAGACAAGTGTTTACAATATCCTTATATTTTTGTGCTAGAATATTGGCTTTTCATCTTGAGTTTAGCTAGTCACTAACTATTCTTTCTCTTGTATTTTCTACTTGATCTCTAGCACGTATTGAGCAGATTATAGTGCCATTTACTTGTTGATATACGTTGTTATCTATTGTTTCAAATTAGGGACAACAAGATTAACTTTCTGATCCAACTAACATACATCATTGTAAAGTGATTTTTCTTGTGTGTTGGGTAGGTACAATCATACAAAGAAGTAATATACCTTTGGGGAAAAAATAACTTGAAATAAAATGAATCTCTTCCCACCTTTCATTCCATTTAGAATTCACCTATAGGGGATTCACTTCCACTTCTCTCCATCTTTGTCTCAATACCACTAGGGTCACCAGGATCGCCTCCCTAGAGTGACCTAGTCACCCTTGAAGTGCGAGACCTACATCGAGGTGAAATTGAGTGTAGGATTCCCAAGTTGTGGCACTTGATTTGTGGTTGGGTCGAGATTTTAGAAACCTATAACTTGCGCTATAACACATTGTTCCACCCAACTTTGTTTCCCATGTTTTGGATAACAACATCCCATAATTAGAAGGAAAATCAACCACTACCACATCCATCATTATGATTTTAAAATGAGGTTGATCTAAGGTAAATACCATATATTTGATAAGCCCATCACACTTCACTTTTCTAGCATCAAAAGAATGGGGATCATGGTAGGGCCTAGTTATTTCCAACCCCAAATATTCCATCAATATTTTCGTCATAAGGTTATGCGATGATCCAGAGTCCAACATACAGTTGTGAAACATATTGTAATGGAAGTTTAAGGTCACATAGAAAGGTTCAAAAAACTCTTCCTTATCATCTATGTGAGGATGAAAAACTATAGTGGGATACTCATCTTGCATATTTATAGTATCGGGAGGACCTGCCTATTCCCTTTGCCTCTATAACTTTCTCAATTTTCTTGTGGTATGAATGATTTCTAGCCAAATCCATCAATGGGACATGAATATTCATTTCATAAATTTCTTTATCAATGTTGAAAGGTGGAACTAATTGCTCAAGTTCCTTAACCTCTCTCTCCCTGACTTTGATGTCTCACCAACTTCTTTAGTTTTGGGAATAGTTTTTAGTTCTTTGCATTTTTCCATAGAAAGACTTGGAATAATATTCTTAGGATAGGGTTGGCCATCCTGATTGAATTCCTTTTTCTTGGGTTTTAGATCATACTTCCTATGGATCTAACTCTGTAGTTCATCAACAAACATCCTATACTGAACAAAGGATAATATTTCTTTGTTATATTCACCTTTATGGGTTTGCTTCCTAGTGTTGAGGGAAAATTCATAATAATTTTAAGTTAAATGTATGACATTGTTTTCCTCTTACAAAGGGTGTATTTCTTATGGGTTTTCAACATATCCTTCATATGTTTCTTCCTCCACTGAGTTATTTTCATTGTTAGTTCTTACAATGGATTGGATAGGTTGTTCATCATTTCTTCTTTCTCTCCTCATGAGTTGAGGATTGTGATGAAGGACCCCTCTCTTCTAGGGGTTGCATGACCTCCCGATCAAAGATCTTCAAAACACTAAGACGAATTGGCATTTCAGGCCTCTAGTAGACCCTGGAATAGTTTACACATGTCCCTTGTTTGTTACCACGCAGGTTCAATTCACCTGCAACCCTGTTCTCTAGAGATTTTGGTAACAATAATTAGTGAGAGATAGCTCATATGCTAGGCTATTCTTCAATATGACCATGGGATATGACCTATGAATAGCCCCCTTCACGACTTCAGGCTTCAACGGTTTCGAGTGTAGCTGACTCCTTTTTCCTTGAACTCCAAACTGACGAAATCACCCAGACTAGATCTACGACCCACGCTTCTCCAAAAACCAACGACTGTGATTCACTTCGGGACTCCAGCCTTCAGGAGTTCCTAGTGTATTCGCTCTTCACTTTTTCCGGAGTGAATTTTCTCTGGAGGGAATATCCACTCTCCACGTGTCCCCTTGCAAATCAACAATCCACATTATCCTTTGAGATCTATGACCCACAACAACTTTGTGCTACAATGCTTCGGGTAATTTCGAACAACTGCCACGTGAATCCTCCGTAGTGAAAAACCTCAAAAGTATGGGATCTGCTGACACCTGTCTGATTCTAATGGATGGCTTGGCTGGACTCCGGCGCTTCATCCTTCGGGAGTTTTCATGCCACCCAATTCTAATTTCCTCTGGAGTGTACGACCTCCGAAGTGATAGATTTGATGCTACATTTCCAAGCAACCAATGACTAGGATGTCTCTTACATCTGGAGCTTCGAACGACTTCTGGTGAATGACTCCACTTCCTCCTCATATTTTCCTCTGGAGTGCACACTTTTGGATTCCACGATCTCACAATGCCTGTACTCCTCATATCGACGGCCACAATTGACTCTGACGATTCAGGCTTCGATAGTTTTGGGCTTCATCACACTCACTTTCCTCCAAAGTTATCTTCTCCAAGAGAACGCAGATATCCAACATGTTTCCTTCTTGGATCCAATGGTCCAAGTCAATTATGGTCTTTGGTCTTCATGAGTTATTGCTCCACCAACTCCACTTTCTCTCAGAGTGGCTTTTCTCCGGACTGGAAGATATTTTTCCATGCGTCCCTTTCCAATGGATGACTGGGATGACTTCATGACTCCGACCTTCAGGATTCCTCGCACCTCCAAACCTCAATTATTCCAGAGTAATTATGCTCCTGAGTGAAAGATCTGATGACACCTGTCCCTGCAGGATCAATGACCCATATCTCCTTTAGCCTTCGAGAGTTCTCCACCCTTCTACACTCGCTCCTCCAGAATGCAGGATCTCTTTCCACGTGTCTCCAACTAATGGAAGACTAAGATATTCTCTGCTACTTCAAGCTTCGGGGATTTTCAAAGCTCAACGCTTCAAATTCTCTAGAGTGCCTCTGCTCTGGACTTCCATATCTTCTGCCACGTGTCCCCCTGGATGATGGACGATCCCGATCCACTTCAAGAATTCGACTATCCCGCTCTCATGTGCACTTTAAAAAGGAGTTATTTTTTGTGCACCTACCTAGATCCAACGACATATGGTCCTCCGCGCTGAGATACTATGACAATGATCTATTCTCCTCCTCTACGTGCTCCTTTGGGTGTCTAGACATATAATTTCATGGTCCAAGTCTCTTTCTTTGCAGCTGATATGATGGAATTTGTTGCTCCTCCTCTTGACCTTCTTCTTTCTCCTAAATTTGGAAAAGTTTCAAGTGTTCAAATGTTTCGGCCTCTGAAACTTCTCTTGCGAACCCAACTACCTTGGGTCTCATCATCGATTTCCCCTCCTGAGCTTCTGGCAATGAAATTTGACCTTGCCTCTGGTGCACACTTTCACTCTGCGTACAAAATTTCATTACCTTTCCTGAGACTTTCAATTTCTTTTATTTCCAAGGGACTCAGCCCTTCTTCTTCCTTATAATATTTATGGTTCCCTCCTGGCATGCTCTGCACTCTTCTTTTTGAGCTTGTAAAGTAGGAACACTTTACCTCTGACACACACTTTCCCTCATCTACATATTCAAACTTCCTCAACACTTTTCTAAGTGTTGTCCTAGTGCACTCCTTGCCTAGGTATTCTCTTGAATCCTGAAATCCTTGAAATTTACTGATGCACTCCTTGCATCCACTCAATGCACACATTGCAGAGCTTCTCCTATAGATTTCCAGAGTGTTCAGTAACTATGGGGTGTCCTCCATGGAACTTATCTTCTATGAACTCGAAAAAAAATTCCCCTGTGAACACTTGCACCTGCTCAATGCCCACCTGGAAGATCTTTACAGAGTATTCAACAACTTTGTCTTATGTGCCTTCTCTGCACAATTTCTCCTCCAAGGTATTCAACAAGATTGAGTCTCCTCCTGAGTTTGAGACTATCCTAGTGTGCCCACCTAGCACGTTCTCCTTTGAACTCAAAGAAGAGTTCATATACGCACTTCTTTCACTGGCTCACAGAGTTCTCAATACTCTATCATGCACTCCTTTCTCTTAGCCTAAAAGAACCTAGAACAACCCAACAAACTCACAAACAAATAGTGAAGTTTATCTTATCCTTACATATGAGACTTATCACACACATATACAACATAAATTAACACAAACAATTATTCATAAAACACATAAACACACAGAAAAATCATAGGTAGGAAAAAATGCTCTTTGTATTAATATGAATGTTTGTTTACAATGTGTGAAAGCTCGGACTGCAACTGAGTCTCGGATCTCTCCTCTCAGCTTACAATGATTTTTTCATCAACTTTCAGCAGCCTCTATTGGGCATACATTACAAATCTTTATACAAGAGGGGACTCATTGATTATTTCCCTCCAGCTACTCTAGTGGTGTCTAATCACCATTTACAATGCCTATCTATTGAGGATTATTACATTGAATGAAAATCTAGTATGAATCAGATCTAGATCAACCTACAGCTATCCATTAAAGGTGACCTTAACTATAGCCTGTACAAGGGAATCAACTCAACTCTTCCAGCCTTACACCATCTAATTTGTTGTTAATTACATTGAATTTTAAAATTCAAGGGGAAAATGAGAGGGTTGGTGGCTCTCCCCCTTATTGGATGCTCTTTGATGTGCTGGAATGTTGGCCCATTGCTCAGGTGGAAAGGATTCTCCTACATCATACTCCACTACTGGGAAAATCATGAGCTCCTTCTCATGGCTCCCTCTGCCCCACTATTGAAATCTCCCTGGATCCCAAACTCTCCTTTCGAGTTGTCCACCTACTCCTCTACTTTGTTGTTGCTTCTTCTTCCTTGCTGCTATTGCAATTCCTCCTATGTTCATCTTCCTCCTGCTGATAACTTCTTGTGTTGACCTCAACATCAACTCTCTTACCTCCTCAATGACTTCTTCCAACTAATCTACTGGTTGGCTCCTCCTTTCATGCAGACTGCCCTGCTGCACCTCCTCATGATGATAAAAGGGCAGATCATATTGATCTCCCATGTTGCTTTCTTCTCCTATGGCACTTACTTTCCATTCTTCCTTAGACTCCAATTCTGCAATCTCATCATTGAGTTGTTGCTTAGCTTCCTCCTCTGACAGATTAGCTTATGCCAGTTCTCCTGTTGGTGCACTCCCAACTTCCTCCAGCTGCTCCCCGGACTAGTATGCTCCTTCATTTGTTTCCAACTTATCATGTTGGATGTACTGACTTTGCACTATAACCCTTCTCTCTAGGGATTACAGTTCCTTGTACAGCTCAACAAAGTCCATGTTATCTGCTTCCTCTTATGTTGCAGGATTCAGTGTTGTAGTCATCTGATGTTCAACTTCCTGGATGAATTTTTTGAGCCATTCCTTTGAATTATCTTCTTCTTCTACTACTGCATGGGTAGATTATGATGTCTACTCCTTCTCCTCCTCTATGACAATCATTGTTGGTTGTCTCTCCTATGTTGCATCTGCAGTATGCAAACTATTAGCTTCACAAACATTTGGCCCCAC